>JAYMFT010135466.1:0-12945 GCA_038088735.1 Panulirus argus
TGTTTCCTGGCGCTACCTCGCTGACGCGGGAAACAGCGATCAAGTATAATAAAAAAAAAAATATATATATATATATAATATGTTTATATACATGTATATATATATATAAATATCGTTGCCTAAGCCAGGTACCCACTTTATCGACCAACCCCAGGGTTGGATGATCAACTGAGCTGACTGTAGACAGACTCTCAATCAATATTCGAACCTATATGTTCGACCCTGGGCAGCCCCTGAATACATCAGTCAGGAATGCTATGACATGCACCAGGGGTCCATTTGTTCTCTTCCACTATGATATTCTGTTTAACACAAAATCTCCCCTTACTGCTACCCATTAATCCAGCTTCTTAATCAGCCTCACTTGCAATTAGTGTCAAATGCTTTCTGACAGTCCATATACAAACAATCCACCCAGCCTCCCCATTTGTCCATGGAGCTCACTCTTCTACAGATATCTAAGAGGTTCATTACACATGACCTTTCTCTAGAACCAAGCTGTTGTAACTTAGTTCACTTCTCTGTAGAAATTCAGCCATTTGCTTTATGATTAGCTTTTCCAGAACCTTGCAGAACCACAAACGTTAAGGAGACTAGTCAGGATTTCAGCATGTATTTCCAGTCTCCTTTCTAACAGACAGGTATAATACTTGCCCTTTTTTACCTCAATGGCAAACGGCCTTTCTAGCAACATTTTCAACAGTGTTTCAAAAGCTTTGTCTTGCATACCTACAAACATCTTCAGGACATATGGTGAAATTTCATTAGGACAATAACCTTTGCATGGGTCATGATCCGTTAGTGTTCAGTTAATGTCTTTTCTAGATTCCTCAATGCCTTCCAAAACCTCCCTCTCATTCCATGTCACTGGTGTTGGGGCTTTCTTGACATATCCTCATATCCTCCTCCTCAATTTTCCCTATGAATCCCTTAGCTTGATTAGCTACTGTTTAATTGACAATTTAATTCTGATGAATTTTTGGAAATTTTGAGTTTTCTCGTGCCGCATTCTTTTCAAAGTTTCTTTATTTTTTCTTTTGCCTAATATACTTGATCCTTGTTCTCCCATTCTTTGAAAGTCTGGGCTGACTAGAATGTCACCTATATCTTTGACACTGCAAATACCATAGTTTTTCTACTTTTTGCCATCTTTTTTGTACCACTCTTCCCTCTTTCTTAACCTTGTAATATATCTGATGCTAAAACAACCCATGCTCCTACCCCATTGCAATTTTCTTACTGAACTCCACTTTCCAATCCATGTTTCCATGGAAACTGTTTAAGTTTGTATAGTTTTCATGAAAATCTCCTCTTTAGATCTTGTTCCATCTCTTCTGATACCCTCAATTACAAGTGGTTAAACTTGTGCATTACATGATTGCTTTTTCCAGCTGGTGTATCATACATAATATTCTCAATATCAATGCTAGCATGTGTGAAAATAAAATCTATAAATGATGGTCTGTCAGTCCCTCTCATCCTAATGTGTTCAAAGACATGCTGGTATAGGAAATTTTCCTGTGTTATCTCCAAAAATTGTACCCATCATAATCAACATTCCCTCTTCTCTCTTCTTATAATTCACTGGGTCAACAAAGATTTTGTCCCTTGGAAAAAATGTTTCTTATGCATTTTTGCATGCCAAATCCAAATATGTTTTCAGAATTTCTCTATCACCCATAGTTTTTTGTTCCATCATACTCGCATATCATTACAAAAAGTATACATAAACCAGTGCTCTACGGAGCATTTAAAACACACTCACCCATAGTTTTTGTTCCATCATACTCGCATATCATTACATATAGCATAAATAAACCAGTGCTCCACGGAGCATTTAAAACAAAATGTTTAACAAACACAGCTATTTTTACTCTTTGTTAAGCGCAAAAGCTTCTTTTTTGAAAGCACAAGTATAGGTAAATGAGTCACCTGGGGCCTGCAGAAACACGACTGGAAATGTTGGGACATTCAAACAGTGCCCACTCCCGAGTAGCAGTTCTCTCTCAGTTGAAGGCTAAAACTCAAAGCATAAACAGTGTCTTTCCCACAGTTGACAGATTGTGCTTTCATGTATTAAATTGTTGTGCTGATACCCCATCCTCCATTATAATGCCAAGAAACCATGTAAATAGTCCAAATTTTTTCTGCTATATCTGCGGTGGCGACGTTCATATTGCAAAAATGTTCTTTCACACCCCTCATTAAAAAATGCTATGAGTATTACTTTGGTTGTAAAGTGGGTGACCAAGATAAAAGTTGGGCCTCCCAAATTTGTTGTGTCATGTGTCAGACTTCTCACAACATAGGCAAAAGGTTCATGCCATATGCCATTCATGCAGTTAGAACCCAGAAATCATGCTTCAGATTGCTACTTCTGCCTGACAAAAATAAATGGTGTAACACGAAAATCCAAGCATACTGTTAAATATTCTACTTTATCATCTGCTATGAGGCCAGTACCTCACAGTCAGGAATTATCTGTGCCAGAGCCTCCACGAAACATGACACTGAGTGACTATGAGTCTGGTGATGAGGAAGTAGACTAAGCAGAGGACAATATGGATCCAACATTTGAAGCAAGCTGTTCTTCAAACAAACCAAATGTTCTGAGTCATTTTTCTTGTTGATCTCGTCCGCAATTCAAATTTGTCTATGAAGCAAGCCAAACTTTTGGGTTCCAGGTTAAAGGTATGGAATCTTCTCTAGAAAGAAACCAAAGTTCGTTTTTATCATGATCGCCATGTTGTTTTCAAAGAATTTTTTCCCTTGAAGATGGTCTGGTGTTTTGCAATGATGTTTGTTCTGTTATTGAGGTACTTGGCCACGAACATAACACAGATAAGTGGTGCTTGTTTATTAACTCATCAAAAGTAAGTTTGAAAGCAGTTCTACTCCACAACGGAAATAAGTTCCCCTCCATTCCTCTGGTTCATGCAGCTAACATGAAGGAATTGTATGATAACATGAAGCTTCTTTTTGAAAAAATTAAGTGAAGGGATTTTAAGTGGAATGTATGTGGTGACCTAAAGGTTGTGGCACTTTTACTTGGAATGCAACTTGGTTACACAAACTTCTGTTGTTTCCTCTGTGAGTGGGACAGCCAGGACAAAAAATATCAATATGTAAAGAAAATATGGCCAAAACGAACATCACTGGCTCCAAAGAAGAAGAATGTCATCAGTCCTCCTCTTGCTGATCCTAAGAAATTTATCTGTCTCCTTTGCACTTTAAGCTCGGGATGATGAAGAACTTCGTCAAATGTATGGATAAAACTGGCTATGGATTCACATATTTGAGGAATAAATTCCCCAGAATCAGTGATGCCAAAATCAAAGGGGGAACTGCTTTAAGATGAAAAGTTCTATGAACAGTTAAATGAAGTTGAAAAAACTGCATGGCTGTCATTTAAGAAAATTTGCAAAGATATTTTGGAAAATTACAGATCAGAAAACTACTGTGATGTTGTAAAAAGTCTATTGACTTCATATAAAGCTCTGGATTGCAATAAGAGTCTAGAAAATCAACTTTTTGGACTTGCATTTTCGACTTTTTCCTGGAAAATCTTGGGGCAGTCAGTGATGAGCACAGTGAAAGATTTCACTGGGACATTCTGGACATGGAAAAGTAGTACCAAGGAAAGTGGAGCCCCTCTATGTTGGCAGATTACAGCTGGACACTTAGGAGGGATATTCCTGAGGCCAAATATAGCCATAAAGCATACACTTCTACATTTTATAGGCAAGCCTTTTAATACCAGACTTATTTATGAATGAGTAATGTAAACACTTATTGTAAAATGTAATTGCTTTGTCACTTAAAAACCATGGCTGAGAGAAAAATTCTAAAAGCAGATTTCAATTCAGCATAATTAAAAAGTACTGCAAGGTCCACTTATTTTAGTTTGTGGGAAAAAAAAAATGTTCACCAGTGTAACTAAAAACTACCATTATCAGTACTTTACTGTCTCCAAGAAGTATGTTTTTCACCACTTCAAATACCATCCTGATTGTTCCTTCATTGGTATCATTTCATACCTGTCTTGTATTGTTAAAAATTCTTTGGATTATATAATAACACAACTATGCACTTCATTCCTAAAGTTACTCTTCCCATTATGCATTATCTGAATGGGTCATCTTCCACTACTTCCAAAACCTATACCTACCCCATATTTGGAGGGACAATCCCATCCATCCTCTGTCCTCTCTTTCGCTCCTTTCTGTCATGTGCCCCTCTAAAAGAAGAGGCGAGATATTGCCTCTAATAAGCATTATTTTCATACCTTCAGTTTGGATGATCCTTGAATTCTAGCACTTTACCATTAGCTATCAATCTATCAGTATCTGCGCAGATTGATTCAGCCTGATATTATTACCATCCTCACACTCCTCCTCCTTGCCTCCTTAGGCATTTCGTTCTTTGTCTTAAGACTGTATTCTTTATCACACTTGATCAGTACCTCACTGAATTCAACCTTTCCTTTTAGTTTCTTGGTTTTGTGTGTAATTTCCTATTTACAATCAGCAATTTGTACAGTATGGGGAGGATGTATTATATTTGTGGGTCCCCATCTGTTGAACATTCTCTATCATACCACTTTTTAAATTTGTTTGCTATCTGAATTTACCATGCCTTCATTCATTGTGTGTGTGTGTGTGTGTAATTACCTATTTGTACTGTATGCTGAAGGACTTTTACACTCATGGGGCCCCAAGCTCTCAATCATTTTCCACTATCATACAACCTTTTAAATTTTTGTGTGATGTTTGCATTTACCATGTCTTCGTTAATTTCATACAGCCATCATTCTTATTATATAAAAGTACTTCTTTACATTATGTCCTTTGGTTGTTCTAACCCTACATCTCCTGCAAAACTGTTCACCGTCTACATCATCAATCTGTTCTAAAAACTTAAAGATTATGGTCAAGTCATCCCTCACTCTTCTCTCTTCCAAGGTGGGCAAATCACAAACCTTTAGCCTTTCCTTGTAATTCAACTCTCTTAATCTTAATACCATCTTTGTTGATCTCTGGACCTTCTTTATAAAGTTCTTTGTACTTCTTTAAGTGCAGCATCCAAATCTGAGAAGCATATTCTAGTTTTAGTAAGCAGTGAGCAGATTCTTAAATATTTCCTTATCCATTAACTTGAAAGAAATTCTAGTATTTGCTAGCAGACAGTTGGTCTCCTTACCTATTTTCTTAAGGCAAGACTCCAGCAATGGGTTAAGGATGAGGATGACTCTCAAGTGGGCATCATGTGTGGAGTGGCTACTATTTGAGAGTTTTAACCTCATGTTATGTAGTCTCTTAACCTTGTATATAATTACCACATCTTTATTGTGTGTCTATAAATCCATACACACATCCCAAGTACCCATTTATCAATGAACCCTAAGAAGAAGATGAACTGCCAGGGTTAACAGTAGGCAAACTGTCACACCTACAATTCAAACCCATGTGTATCCAACCCTGGATGGGTCCATGCTGACTCATGACTAGTAACACTAACTATTACACCACAGAAGGTTGTATGTAATGGTAAATGGAAGGTGTTTTACACTTTGGGGGTCCTATTACCTGAAAATTCTCTATGTAAATTCATATATGCCATTTGCATTAAAAGTTTTCATTTATCTTAATCAATTTCATGCTATGTTCCTCTGGTTGTCCTATCACCTACAGCTTTTAAAGAACTGTTCCCTGTCTATGTCATCATTCAAAAACTTAAAAGCTACGCTTATGTTACCCATAACTCCTCTCTAAAGGTGGAAAAATTAGAGGCTTTTAGCAAGGTCATTAAAAGTATCCAACATATGGTACAGATTTTCTTAAAATGCTCTACAAAATGTTAGCAGAGACCCACCTGATATACAGGTTGCCAATCAAAAGCACAGCAATCATTATTCCGGTTCCATCAGTTTTCTGGCATGAATCTCAGTGTGGTCTGTACTGCATGGTGAGCTCAGTTTAAAAATTCTCGGGTTTCAAAGCTTTGAAGGATGCTGTTGTTCCAGTTAGTGATGAAGATGATGATCCTGGCAACCCACCTGCTACCTGTATTTAACTTTTTCTACTGTGTACAGTTCTAACTGAAAATTCTTCAGAACTGTGCTTTAAGTCCAGCATGTTACCAGCAGAGTACTGTATCATTTTACTGCACCAAAACCATTTTATTTAGTTTTTCAAAATCAAAAGTTCATTTGCTTCTCATTTAGTTTAATTTTCTTTTTTTTTAAAGTACCGTAGTTATTTTCTATTATGATATATATAACACATATAAAGTCGGGGCAATCAATCAATTTTCTGGAGAAATCGAAAATCCAGCAGCCATGAGTTCCCAAGGTTGCCGGGTTTTTGATTGGCAACCTGTATTAGTAAATATGAAAATGCAGTAAATAAAATTTTTGTCATATTTCAATGTTACATTTACTGTTAATAGTTGTTAATTCCTGTACTTCCTAAAAAACTTTTTGAAGACTTCTCAGTCTTCTTGTCTATTTATGTCTCAGTCCATCTATCTATTTACCTATCTAGTTGCTAGAAAATATATAGTAATGCTGAACATGGAGTCATTCACTGTTGCATTATATTTTTCAGACTAACTGAATGAGAGATTGAGAGATAAGGCTAAGAAGCTTGTACATTATGATCTTTCATCAAATACTTTAATTAACAATATTAACAATAACTTATGAAACAGAAGAAAATGTGACCAAAATCTTATGACCAAATGTTTCTATATCCTTGAAAATATTACCAAAATCCTAGGAAAAGTATTTCTACATTCACAAAAATATGACAAAATCCTAAGGACAGTATTGTCATAGTCCAGGAAATATTAGCAAAATCCTTTGAACATTATTTCTATATTCAGGAAAATATGACAAAACCCTAAAACTAGTATTTTCATATTCTGGAAAATATTATCAAAATCCTAAGAACAGTATTTCTATATACAGGAAAATATGACAAAATCCTGATAACAGTATTATCATATTCACTAATATATGACTAAGATTTTGATAATGTTTTGTACAGTATTTTAAAAAATCTGTACTATACGTTGGATATCTTTGACTTCCTTGCATTGATTTATATCTACAAATAATAATTAGTGTGTAAGAAATCGGGTGTCTTGTTTGGATGTTGAAACTTCTACTCTCCTGAACAGATGCTCCATTTATACAAGGGACTGATTTGTCCTTCTATGGAGTACTGTTCTCACATTTGGGGTGGTTCTAGCTCTGCATCCTTACCTGACAGAGTTGAGTTGAAAGCAGTCCAATTTATAAACTGTCCCAGGCTAACTTCCAAACCTAACCCCTTTGCCCTAAGCCGCAATGCTGGTTCACTTTCCCTCTTCTATAGATAGTACTTTGGTTTTTGTTCCCGAGAGCTGGATGCATGTGTGTCCACACCACTCGCTAGATCATGCAGTACTCGGCAAGCTGCCGTGTCATATGATTATTGTGTGGCCAATGGCAACTCAAGGGTGGGTTGTTTTGATACCTAGTTCTTTCCCTACACATCAAAGCTTTGGAACTCAACCTTCTCATGTCTTTACCAATAACTATGACCTGGCACATTTTAAAAGACAGGTTTCTCACTTCCTCCAAAATTCGTAAATACTTTCCCTTGTCTTTTCTTATTCTGTTTCATAATTCTCTCTATATCAATTAAGGCCCAGCCTTAATGTGGATTTTTGTCTGTGACTGTAGCCTGAAAAAAAAAAGAGAAAAAAAATTTCATTTACTTGCAATATCAACGCTGACAAATGAAGGGTCTACACATACTAAAGGAATATGAATGAATACTGCAAAATGTACAGTACTATACAGTAATTCTTACTGAGCATTACGAGTGAGCAATGAGTTAATGAAGACTTCTGAGAATGTATAAGAGTACATTTCATGAACATGTATTTATGCAAAATGGACAAGTTATTTATGAGAAATGATAATGCAAAAGACTGAGGTGCCATACTGTTAGTAGAATAAGATGACATGACAAATGATCATGTGCCTGTCATACACATTCATACCATTCACTAAGCTGTTGCAAGGACTCTAACACATATCTTATCTACATTTTCTGAGAGCAAGTTAAACATATCCATTGAATTCACTCCCAACAGCTCATGCAAAATTGGCAAAAATAACACTTGAGAAGGAGTACTCTTTTCTTTTTAGCTAAAGGAGTGTTCTTTCATATGCAATAGGTTATTTTTGTTAACTATAAATGCGGTGGATTCCTTATCAGTTAGAAAACAGAGGTACGTAAATATATTCATTTCACAACAAAAATGTTTCCAGAAAAAACTATTAATTCTTTTATGAATAAGAATATCATTATGTACAATATATTAATGTAATTGATCAAAATGAAGTAGAATCCATTGCAAAGCCATCATGAACCCTTCCCAGATGGTTAGGTGCTTCAACACCACCTCCAACTTCTCTCTTGGGATTTCCTACTATTTCCTGAATATTAAACTAAACTACAATTTGTTTATTACAAATGTGTATTCAGTATTAAAAGAAAATCTGGTTGCATATATTCATTCATTGTGCTATGGAGATGTCAAAAAAAAAATATATATATTTTACTCCTTTTATGATGTATTTTAACTTAATAAGAATACACTATTAATTTATACAATGTATTAATATACACTGCTTAAAATGTGGTAGAAATGATAGTAAAACACCCACGGCAACTAGATGAACGTCTTACACTATATACCCGAGCATAAAATGAACCTTGCACTTATTGCTGTTGGAGTTGTGATACCTTACATATGGCCCACATATAATTAAACCAATATGTTTATATACCACAATGCTGGTAATCCACAGCCTAGACCCATGATGATTTGCTACGTTTTTGAATTGCTTGAGTCATGTAATCAGAAAACTATAATACTATGTAAAATCAGTTGGGAAAAAGAATGGGGTGGGTCTTGGGGATCTCAAATGTCTTGGAAACTAACCCTAATTTTGCCTATATTATTCATGTATTCATGGTTTAAAGTATTGCAAAGGCTACCAAGAACATGAGCCCCATAAATATCTATGAATAGATGTATAATACTTTATACTTAATTCCTATCCCATGAGTCCCTTAAAACTTTATAAGCCTCCTGCACTGCTCAGGAAGCTGGCCACATCCACTGGTTAGACCCAGAGGTCATAGCACATAGTGATGTTATGTGTGCTTATACATGCAGAGCAATTAAGCGGTAAGTGCTTGGTGTCTTCTTTATGGATGATGCACTGTGGGAGTGAAAAGTCTTTGAATGTGTTATGTCCATAGCATAGACAAAAAAGTGTAACTTGTCTGTCTGGGAAGTGTGGCTTCTGATGGGTGTACGTATGGTGGGTTAAGTTTGCCACTGCACTGGAAGGTTGGTTATTTAATGCTTGTCAGGTTATTTCATTGTGCATGTGTTTAAGTGTTATAATTGCTGGAGGTGGGGAGGGGGGGAGAATCTGTGAGAAGAGGTTACTAATGTATGAGGCAAGGGTAAGCTTTTTATTTCTACTTGGGAAATGGTGGTTAATGTAAAGAGCTACTGAAAAGAAACAAGTGCTGAGCATGATGAGGAGCAATTGTGTTGGGAGGATCTTAGTTTCATTATGTACATGCTGAGTATTTGAGGTTGCTAAGCAGCCAGTGATTGTTCTGAGTGCTCTCTTTTGTATGGTTTAAAGCTTTGTTTTATTGAACTTTGAAAAGGTGAAAGATTAAGCAGGTGAGGCATTGTTCAGAGTGGAGCAGATGAATTGCTTGTAAAAGATACCATGGGATTCTTTTTCATTCAAATCTGGTGCCAATAAGTGCTCTGAGGACATCAATTTTGAGTGGCAATTTGGCAATGATGTTACTGGTATGGGAAGTGAATGTCATGTGTGTATCATATGTGATGGTGTTTTGGTTAACATGGAGTGATTGTCCTTTCTAGGTGACAGAAAGCTGTGAGCTGGATCCGAGTCTGTCTGGGGGAAAAAAAAAAAAAAAAAAAAAAAAGGGGGGGGGGGGGACTGTGGAGATGCAAAAATTCTATTCTGGGTGAACCATTGTTTAAATTGTGTAATGTAGTGCTGTATTCTTCTTGCTGCTACTGTGGGCTCAGGCTATTGTGAAGTTACCGTCAGGCTTGGTTGTGGATGGGGGTCTCAGGTTTTGGTAAATAATACATGACAGTTAAAGAGCGAATGTGAGTGAATGGAGCCATTTCTCTAACTTTTCCTGGTATTACCTAACTTACACAGGAAATGGTGAACATGCAGAAAAGAAAAGATACAGTAAATCCATACATGTTGGCCATTTCCTGCATTAGTAAGGTAATGGCAGGACCAAATGATGAAATCACCTCAATCATTCACATCCACTTTCTAGCTGTCATGTATAATTCACCTAAACCAGAGCACTCTATCCACAACCAGGCCTCAGAGGCCTTTCTGTGGTCTCCAGTAACCACTTGACATACTCTGGTTTAGCCCACTGGTAGCACATTGTTCCTTGTACACCACATTGCTCCAACTCTCTCTATGCCTCACAACTTCCTTCATCCTTCCATCTCCGATTTGACCTTCCCCTTCTTGTGCCCTCCAGTTTTGACATATATACATATATATATATATATATATATATATATATATATATATATATATATATATATACCCTCACTGTCAACTGCACTCATCCTGTCCATATGTCCAAACCATTACAGCTTTCTTGACCATATTCTTATTCATTACCACACCTCTTACCCTATCATATCTTACTGGATCAACCCTCCTCATGCAATATACTGTCCTTAATCATTTCAATTCCAACACATTCATCCTCTTCCTTACTTTCTTGTTTAAAGCCCACACCATCTTCTCAGCCATGTATACTTATTTATGTCCTTTTTAAATCAAGTATCCCTAGTCACATCCTTTTTCAGCACACAACTCTATAACCTATTCATTATTTCCAATCATAACACTGAGTACCTCATGCCCTCAATTATACCCTAAACTGCCGCATTACCCACTTCTGCACTCAAATCCCCCTTCACTAGTACCTGATCTCTCACATAAAAACTGCTGAAACACTCAGTCAGCTCCTCCCCAAACACTTGCCTTTCTTCCTCCTTCAGAAGAAATGCTACACCTTCCTTAGATCTCACTCTCATACTAACCCCTGACTTTACCCCTTAGCCATTCCCTACTCATTCTTCTTCCTTACCTCTGAACTTTGTTTCACTCAAGAGCAAGAACATCCAGGTTCCTTTTCTCAAATATATGACCTATTTAACCCTTTTTTTTTATCTAGGTTACATCAACACACATTCAGACATCTTAGCCTGAGCCTAGAAAGAGAGCAAGCACTCCTTGCTTGGTTCCTTCTTATGTTCCAACTTTTTGAAAATGAAATACAGGTGTTACTGGACTTTGCCTGCATGAGGTTACACTATAAGTGGAAATTCACCTTTGGTGAGGCTGTATTATTTGAAATACAGTCTCATCAAAAATTTTCTTACTCTAAATGAGTCCACATTTCAGTGCTAATGGTGCTGCAGGAACCTCTAGAAAGAGGTCCTGGTGTAACTATAAATAAAATAATAAATAAACATAAGTACACATCGGTGAATAAATAAGGACAGTAGTCTTTATTGGATCACTTACTAAATGACAGGCATGCAAAAGACTCTTGGATGAGAATGTGGTGAGATGGGCAGATGATGAGATATCTGATCATTACTTGGAGGACATGAAGATAAAGATCTGCAGAGGCTGCAAGAAAAGAGGAAATGAGATGGGTAAGAAGAGGGTGGTGAAAGTGTGCTGGGAATGACTTAGGGCAGAATAGCAAAAGGTGAGAGTAACTGAAACTAGGGGAGTGGGTGAGGGATTCAAGGTATTTAGAAAGCAGTGCTAACATGTGCATATGGAAGGTGGGAGGTAGGCATGTGATAAAGATATACAGATAGACAGACAGATAGAAGATGAGCAAGTTTAAAAGAATAGCAGTCCCAACAGTTGTATGGATGCAAAGCATGGGTTATAGGTTGGAATGTATGGAAGAGTGTGGATGTGTTGGAAATGAAGTGTTTGAGGGGTGACTGAGGAAGAAATAATAGGGTAAGAAAGAGGTGTGGTAAAAAGTAAGCTCAGAGAGCAGAAGTTGGTGTAGTGAAATGGTCTGAACATGTAGAGATAATGACTGAGGAGAGGTTGACGAAGATGATAGGTGTGTCAGAAGTGCAGGGAACAAGAAGTTAGGAAACAAAATTGCAGATATAAGGATGGGGTGGAAAAGGTTTTGAGTGCTTGAGGCTTTAAAAAGCAGGAGGGTGTAGGGAATGTATGGGAGAGAGTTAACTGGAGCAATGTAGTATAAAAAGGTCAACATGCAGTTAATGGACTGAATCAAAGCTGAAGTGGCTGGTGAAAACCAGTGAAAGGTCTATTGGGCCTGATTGTGGACATGAGGCTGTGGTTCCAATAAATTTTACATGACAACTGGAGAATGGTTATGATCAAAGGAAACCATTTCTTTGTCTGTTCCTAGTGCTATAATACAAATGTAGGAAAAAGCAAACCCGAAAAAAAAAAAAATTTCTTTGTCTGTTCCTAGTGCTATAATACAAATGTAAGAAAAAGCAAACATGTATGAAAAAAAAGACATATATCTATATCTTTAATGCCTGTTCCCTTCGGGAACTCCCTCATGAAAGGGTGGCTATGGCATAAGTCTCCACTAATCGTGATCAGTGCTGCTTCTATGCTTTTAGCGTCTCACCATTAACATGCCACTGGCAGAGGGCAGCATAGCACAGTGTATTGAGAGGCTCCTACCTCATGTTCCTACCAACTACTTCTACCTAATGCTTATATATATATATATATATATATATATATATATATATATATATATATATATATAT
>JAYMFT010135477.1:0-12945 GCA_038088735.1 Panulirus argus
TATATACTTGCGTCGAAATTTTGCCATAAGTGAGTATCTTATGTATAGCACTAACCGCGTGAGAGAGAGAGAGAGAGAGAGAACGCCTGTGGTGAATGATAATGTTAGTGATAATAATTTCAGAGAGGCAGTAATCAGGGGCATCAAACAGAGCAACAGGATCTGCAACGGGCTTCCCGTTGTGAGCTGAAGATCAAGCAATTGTTCAGACATGTGAGGGGTGACAGCAAGCTATTAGGCAGGAGGGAGGGATGCCTGGATTGCCAGACATTCCCTTAGGTGAGGAAAGGACATGGGAGAGAAGATAACAGATGACCTGATGGTGTATGACGAGGTTATCTGCTGGAGGACAGTACATGTGAGTACACAGGAAAGCCATATAGCAGAAGACCTGATGGTCTATGACCTGGTTATCTGCTGGAGGACAGTAATAGTATCGTAAATTCATGATCTATATAGATGGAGGCCAGATGGTAGGAGTGGGTCGAGATGGACATAGGAGATGTGGATAGTGTCTGGAGACTGACGCAGGCGAAGATGAAATGTGAAGTAAGATGGATTTAGGGATGGAGGGAGTAGAGGGATTGGCTCAAGGGAAGTGGAGCTGACCGCCAAGAAGGACGAAGGGATGACCGATTTTATGGGACAGTGAGAGAGAGAAAGAGAGAAGCAGTTTTCTCTACAGCAGCTATCACGTCTGTCATGGTGGTGTGCATGGAATTATATCACCATCAGGAAGGTAGGAACGTGGGCTGAGTACTTGAATATTGCATCACCTCTTGTAGACATCCTCTCCGTTTACTCAAATATGCAGCCGAAGGCTTAGGTTGTACATGAATTATCAATGCAAAATCATTGCCATTTGCTCTGCATCTGTAGAAATACATAACTGATGGACACACAACGTATGTATTGTAGGAGGATATTGGTAAGTTGCCTGGCCACAGTTGTGAGAATAGAACCCAAAAATGTTTTTGTTGATAATGTTCAAACGAATGACTTTCCCGGACACTGGTTGCACGAGTACAAAAGAGGTGGCTATAACTGATTCACCAGGTCTCAGCCTGGCATGGGCCTCTGTCTTGCTGACCTCCTCTTCTTGGTACTGATAGCGTGTAGTACACACACACACACACGCGCGTGCACACTGTATCACGGGCCACTCCTGGGTCGGACTGGCATGGGGCTGGTTGATTTGCGAGTCCCTGGATTAGGCAGGGGTGTGTGTT
The DNA here is from genome assembly GCA_038088735.1 of Panulirus argus. Taxonomy (NCBI): domain Eukaryota; kingdom Metazoa; phylum Arthropoda; class Malacostraca; order Decapoda; family Palinuridae; genus Panulirus; species Panulirus argus. The sequence continues at coordinate 1,230 of JAYMFT010135477.1, forward strand.
TATATCCCTACGTAGGAATAAAGACATGGTACATATATACAAGGTTAAGAGACGAGGCAACACGATTGTAAAAGTCTCTCCCCATAACACGCAAAAAGTGATCACACATACACACAGTTAAACGTTGTCGAATGGTGAACAACTCATGGGAAGTAGTACCATAGTAACCAGAGGCCGGGAGAAGCTGGGCAGGAGACTGGTTTGTAAGAATGTTAAGAAGTACGTCTTTAGTATAAGGACTGTGAACAGATGAAATACACCAAGCAAGGACACTGAATACCGGCTGTTTACAAGAGTTTAAAAGTCTTATTGTTGGGTTAGAAAGTTCAAGATGTGGGTTCTCATAAGTGCAGAACTCACTCACAATTGCAGTACAAATGCAGAAGTTCAGAAATAGACAGGAGCAAGTAAGATCCTAAAGATTACTCATTTCGTCAATAATCATCGTAGAGAAGATGAACGCCAGTAACTTCTACAGTAGTGGTTCCCCTGTTTCACGAGCCCCAACATTAATAGTGCACAGTCGGACCACCAGAGGGCCGCACGTTCTGCTCCAGGACTAAACTTTTTGAACTTCGTGTGGATAAAAATATAAGAAAAAAAAATCAAATCTCCGCTCTTACGGGCATTAAGATTTTGTGCGGAAGGAGTCTAGGCTCTCCTCTTATACCAAACAGTAATACTTATAACTACCCATCTCACCCCAGCCAGAAACAAAGCCGTAACAAAAACCGCTGGTATGTAGCAATACCTTCACATATCACTGAAGATTATTCGAGATTCATCAGGAAACAGACAACACAGAATCAGTTCATGCCTTTTAAAACTGCTTGTTCGCTATGATAAGGTTTAGGGGAAAAAATGTGATGTATGAAAAATTCGCAAATCCATATGACGAGTGCGATCATGGTGATACAGAAACAGCACACCTGAACTAGGAAGATTTTGCAAAAGTGCGGAGATTGGTTAAGAGGGAAAAGAAGATCTGATTTTGTGGCATTAAACAGGCAAAGAGGAATGTCATATTGGTTAAAAGCTTTGTTTCCCACAAAACTGCTTGACAGCGTTGTCGTTTCCAATTCTCACATGCCGTATACAAACCAAAGGAACTATAGCTTCATCTTATCAGAAGAAACAGAGCTTCCTGTTTAGGAAACTTGGAGAGGGCGTAATTAGATATCAGTCAAGCACCCAAAAAGGCTACTAATCGTCACCCATGGCGTTAAACAGGGAGAGGTTCGTCACCAGTGGTGTCGAACAGGAAAAGGTTGGTCATCCATAATGTTGAACAGGGAAAGGTTTCATCTCCCACACTCTTGGGATGATGATAACATTTTCTACAACAAAATCGAACGCAAGACACAAGCACGTAACAGTGAGGAGGGGATGACCTCACCTTAAAGCAAAAAGAACAATGTAACACTCAATTTTGCAAGGATATAGTTTTCCGGATTCTACAACCCTCTTAAACGAGAGAGAAGTGTGATCCCTCACGACCCTTTCTTATGATTCTTTATTCTCCCGTTTAGAATAATGTTATGGGTAAGAATCACCTCTTTTAATGTGAAGTGGGTAAAGCTGTGAAGTTCGAAAATGTGTACACAATATTCACACATCATAGGGTCTTGCTCACACAACATTCGCACATTATAGTCTTTGTCACACATCGTAATGTCTTTCCCAAAAATGGAAACTAATTGGATCGACTTAAATCAGTCAGACTTGAAAATCACTCATTTCTGGTGTGATGGACAGAACAGACTGCAAAAAACGCACCTGTGAAAACTAAAGGCGCCATGAGTTTCATAGGAGAAAAAAGTGGAAACATGGGCTCCCCGACTGTGGTTAACATTCTGCCTGCAAATACTAGAAATATTCTGGACCAGCCGGCGGGAAAATTCAACAGTGTGGTGGATAAAATTCTAATAGCTTACCTAATAGTCAGGTGATGTGGGCTAGGAAGTTCCGGCCGTAAATACTCGTCAGAGAAGAAGTTGAGTTTGGCCCAGACTGAGCAGTGCATGTGGAAACGAGCCTCTAAAATCGACCCTTAGGAATACACGTTCAAGAAAGTAGAATGTTATACGTCACGTCAGCGTCGCCATCAAGAGCAAACTGACACCACCTTCCGTTGCAAGAATTCTTACGATCCACCCGGGTAAAAACACTGAACAAACTTCAGTAATTATTGCCTGAAGCTAAGAAAAATATAGCAAACCGAGCTAAAGAGAAGAAAAAAAAAAAAAACGCCATTTCGCCCGAACGGCGACCAAAACGAGAGCTCTGAACAGGAATGGTTTACGCCAGTATTTATACCGAGGGAGGAGAGGGGGAAATGAAAGAGGAGGTGGTGGCCCTGGGGTTCAAAGGGATGCAGCTTGATAAAACTTTGTTTAGTTATGGAGAAGATAAGAACGGCTTGGGGTCACGAACGAAAAGAACGTGGGTGGAAGGTGAGGTCGAATGGAGTTATCGTGGCGAACGATGGAGAGAGTTATGTATATGCGGATTATGAACCAACGAGAGACGTGATGTTTGATGTTTATCTGTTATTAGAGAGTAGGTAAATTGTGAGGAACAAAGGAGCACGGTGAATGAAGTTTGTTTTCCACAGTTTTAGATGAAAGGGAAAAAAAGACTACGACCAGTGAAAGTTAGTTGAAAGAAGAGAGAGAGAGAAGGAAAAAAAAAACGAGCTTTTAGGAAGGAAGGAGAAGGAGGAGGAGTGGTGGCTTATAATTACTTGGAAAGAAAGATAGGATGTTAACAAGGCCTGCAGGTGGAGGCATGCCCTGGGCGAGGCAATTGAACGTCAGCAGCTTGCGTCTGACCTATCTGGCTGCCTAGGTCCTTCAGGTCCTTGTGAACACGTTATCTCTGCATCTCCCATGTGACGTTGAGAATGTGTGTGTGCAGCCCCGCCTGCCACACCCTGTCATGCACGGGGAAGTTGTTGACTGTGGAAGTTGTCGACTAAAGCTTAGGGTACATATGAAGTGTCATGCACATGGAGACGTGGAAGCAGCAGGGGTTGGGGGGTGGGGGTGGGGCTGCTGTTGAATTGGGTGGATGGGACAGGGGAGTGGAGGTAACAACGGCAGGGGCTTACTTAGCGTGTCATGCACGAAAGCGGCAAGGATTGACTGAAGTTTCATGCACGAGGAGATGGCGGTAGCAGCAGGTTTCCCATGAGCAGAAAGTGTCATGCGTGGGGAGATAGTGCATCAGTGGGTTTTCCAGGAAGTAAAAGTGTCATGCGAGGGGAGACAGGGGCAACGGGAGACTTTACAAAAAGCAAACCTGTCATACACGGGGAGAGCGTGGCAACAGGGAATGTTTGAGATGACAAAACTCTCATGCAGAGAAAGATTTCATCGGTGGATGTTGCAGGGAGATATCGAGCACGGAGTGTTGGCGACAACAGCACCTGATCCAAGAAGCGAAAGTGTCATGGACAAAGAGACGAAGGCTTTTGATGGGTTTTCCATAGGCAGAAGTACTAGTCATTGGTCCCACCAGTGGGTGCCCAAGAACGAGAGTCACTCACTCACTGGGAAGTGGAGGAATGACGGCTGTTCCAAAAGGCAGAAATATTCATGCTCGGGGAGGTGGTAGCGAGAGAGAGAGGCGTTCCAGGAAGACAAAAGGTCACACAAGTGCTTTGGAAGTGAGCAGATAATATTTTCTTTTTATTTCTATAACAGAAGCTCCTGTGACATAACGAAAGTCCTTTGAGAAGCCAAACGCTATATGAATCAAAATAACAAAAAGGAAAGGCTAAAGAGGTGGAAAAGTAAGAAGAGAGGAAAAAGGCAAAAGTTGTTGAAGAAGAGGAAACCCTAGCATTTAAAAAAGATAAAAACTTCGTAACTGTCTGGGAATAAGAATAGGAGGTAAAGGGTTCCAGAATTCAGTCACTTTTTTTCTTGACTTGATAGTCCACACTTTATTAGTACCAGATGCAGCCGTCTAGCAAAAATTTATGATACTGTGTCTGTATGGTACTGTGCTTGTATGATGCTTTGCTAGTATGATGCTGTGCCCGTGTGATTCTGTGCGTTATGATGCTGTTATAGTACCATGCTGTGCCTGCATGGTGCTGTTCCTGTATCTATAGCATTGTAATTCCCATGTTAGTTCACCGTTATCTTGATGTTTGTTGTTTGTTTCAGTCTGTCTACACGGTGGTCAACCCGGAGCCTGAACTTTCTTTCTATATGGCATGGGTCCGTCCCAAAGCCAGAGGTGTGTGCCTGTCTGTCTGTGTATGATGTCTTCCCCTGAGCCAGAACTGTATGCCTCTCGGTATGATGTCCTCCTTAGAGCGACTACCGTCTGTTACTTTCTCTGTATGGTGTCCGTCCCAGGGACAGAACTGATGCTGGAAGGGTAAGTTTCTAATTCGGGGAAAATTGTTGAATATGTCACTTATATAGCACCTCATTTACGAATTTCCTTTTTCCAGTGGTAACTTCCCTTTTTTCTCTTGTTCCCTTTTCTCTCTCTCTCTCTCTCTCTCTCTGCTTCCCACTCACTCGCGTGCTGCACCACTGTTCTTCTGCAACACCGATCACCCGCACGGAGGAGCCATTTGCGCTTTCGTAAGGGACGTCCACGAAGGTGTTTAGAGTCAGCAGATGCATGTGAGCAATCGTGCACACAGTTATCCCCAGACAAGTGTTTATGCTGTGCAGCTTCGTAGTCGCACGTGCGGAAGTGCAAGCTGACTGCCCCCTGGATAACCGACCGGGGCTCAGAAGCCGCCAGGTGTTGGTGTGTGTTCATGAGCGCAGAGTCGGCGGTTCCAGCTTGCGGTTAACGTGCTCTAGGGCGCGCAGTGTTGGCAAGAGGATACGTGCACGTAGAAGTCTTCACCAGTAAAGTGAAGAATTACATGAAGTGTCGGTATTGATAACAACAGCAGGACGTTACTGCTCGTTGTATTCTAAAGAATATTCTCCTTTAAGAAGAACCTTTATGCCTTACGTGCTTATGGTTGTTCAAGCGCACTGAGTATGAAATGAAGTAAGAACCATGGCGTCTCTCAGTGTTTCCTTTTCTCTCGTGTAATGTTTGCACGAATAATTTCTCTGCCACTTCCATGAGCAAGAGAATTATCCATTTGCTCAAAAAGTAAAAAGTTAGTTTTTCTTTTTTTCTGTCTCGTACAGACGTTGCCTGATGCAGGAGTGGAGATATGTATATGTTTTCATTTTCATTATAGAAGAACTGTCATTGTGTGGGTCGTCTGTGGTGTGTCAGAGGTGCCGTGGGCTCATTTTATCACACAGATTTTTTTTTTTATCTTTTTTTCTGCATTCACCTCATCACGCCCACCCAGACACACCCAGGCACTCTCCAGTCTGTGAGCAGCACACCACATATCAGCCGCTCATTTCTTTCCCCTCGCAGCCCTCCCTCCCCCCTTTACCCCACCCTGGCTGAGAGAAGCACCTGGGGAAGGGGTTAGAGGAGGAGGAGGAGGAGGAGGGGTGTGGGCTGGAGGAAGAAGGGGGAGGGGGGGGCTTGGTATCGACGGGTAACATATTGGTTTCTGCCACAGTATTGCGACTCCGGCCTGTCCATTGATTGCCTATTGGAGACACTTGTGACGGGTGGGGGGTGAGAGGAGGGAAGAGGGAGGGGAGGGCGATGAGAGAGAGGGAGGGAGAATGAGGGAGAGGGAGCGACAGTCACATCTCCACCACCGGTAGTGAGATAAAAACTGCCAGTGATGCCATCTGCTGGAGGGCTTGATTGGTATTGGGTGGGGGAGGGGAGGAGCCCTGTGTCTGTGTCTCAGTGAATGTACGTGTGTGTGTGTGTGTGTGTGTGTGTGTGTGTGTGTGTGTGTGTGTGCATGAATGCATGTGTGTCCATTTGGTTATGTCTGTCTGTTTTTGTTCTTCTGTGCGTGGCTTCGTGTCTGTGAGTGTTCTGTGTTGGTGTTGAGGTTCCTGTGGTTAGGTATAACGACGTATGTCTGTGGACATGGTGTTTGATCGCAATGATATTTACGTTTCAGCGTCGAAGTCTGTGTCTGTCAGGATGCAAAACTGTATCCTGGTCTACGAGTGTTCGTCAGCTTCGTGTAGGCGCTAACTGTTCAGGTGTTTTCACTTATTCTAATTACGTCGGTCTGATAACGGGTTGTTATTGACTACGGACGGAAATGTTGAGGTTCTGAGCAAATTAGACGTATGTAGAAAGTTCTTAGGAGTTGTGGCTCACCTGCCGATATAGTTCCAACCCGAGTCATTCAACCGACCACCCCAGTGTGTGTGTGTGTGTGTGTGTGTGTGTGTCCTGAACTTACCTCACTTCTCTGTGCAAGTTCTTGCTCGTCGCCTCGCCTAAGTTCGTTCCCTGTGGGTTTTTATAGCTTTTCCCGAGTTTACACACAATGCATTATATCTCTCTCTCTCTCTCTCTCTCTCTCTCTCTCTCTCTCTCTCTCTCTCTCTCTCTAACGAAAATGAGAAGGAAGGGAAAATGGGCGCAAGAAGGCTGAAGAGTTGCGTAGATTCTGTGTGTGTAACTCTTTAAGCATTTCTTTCACCTACGCATCCTTCTTTTTTCATTTTCACTGGTTCTCTTTTTTCTTGTGCATAGGTTTATCCAGACTGTAATTCTCCTGTCTTTTATTGTGTGTTTCTTTTTTAAGTCGTTTTCTTTACGTTTTGCTTGTGTTGTCTATGTTTCGCTTGTCTCCATCTCCCTGGGTCTTGGTCTTTCACATATGGCGACTGGATTTACCTTATATATCCTTTCCTCCTTATATTACCTACTCTCCCTTTTCTTTTTCCTCTCTTATTCTTCCCCTTTCTGTAACCTTTTCCACAGTAACTCCTCTCCTCTTCCTCTTCTTGCATCGCGGCCACAATCTTCCGCTTACCTCCCTCCCTTCTCTCTTCTCTCCTTCTTTTCCACTCTTCCCTCTAACTTCAGTTCTTAAGCTTTCCATCCTCCATCTACGAGATCCTCAACTCTCTCCTATCTCTCCTTTTTCATCCTTCCTTTCCTTTTCTTTTTCATTCTTTCTTCGTATCCCATAGTTCACACCCCTTCCCTCCCTCCTCATTTTTCCCACCTTCTCCCTCTCATCTCCTTCCCTTACCCTCTCCCTCACCAACGCCCTCCCTCAGCTCCATCTCCTACTCCCCAACTTCCTTCTCCATACCATTATTCTTTGTCTCTCTCTTTACCTTTCCTCACTCCGTATTCCCTCTTTTCACTCCTTTTGCTACCCCATTATTTCTTCCAGCCCCCTTCTCTCCCCTTCCCACTCCCTCCCACAGCCCCTTGTGTTCTCGCTGGGGAGATAAAAAAAAAGAGGAGGTGGCGGCGGACTGGGGAGTATGGAGATGAGTGTGGAACTCAGTGTACCTGGGTATGATGCCTGGACCTCCCAGCCCTGGGACTCAGGCCTCTGAACTATCCTGTGTGTGTCTTCCTACTACAGGAGGAAGGGTGGGGAGAGGAGGAGGGAGGACGAAAAGGCGGGAAGAGCGGTGAGGAATGCAATGGGGAGAGAAGAGAGGTGGGGAGAGGGATAGAAAGACAGATGGTGAGGAAAAAATAGGTTGGTCGGGAAGGAGGTGGGAAGGATATGAAAGAGAAAGGGTACTAGTGTGGGAAAGTGTACAGAGGAGGCAAACGGAAAGGGGTAAGGAGGAGGAGGTACGAAGTAAGAGAGAGAGAGAGAGAGAGAGAGAGAGAGAGAGAGACTTGGTGAAAAGAGTATGAGAAAAATATAGCTGAAGAGGGAAGTAGAAAGAGAAGGATGAAGACTGAAAATTATTGAGATTTTAGGGGCATGAAGGGAGAGATGGCATGATAAGGACGAAAGATAAGCAGGTAATAGAGGAGAACATCACGACTGGAGGAATGGAAAAGGGAGGCACCTGCGCAGAAACGATAAAGGGCGATAGTTACTCGTAACTGGGAAGAAGAAGAAGGCAGTAAGGTGGGACCTCCTTAGGGAAAAGGATGAAAAGCGATAGGTACCTAAAGATGAAGGATGGAAAGTGATAGGAATCTAGGAAGAAGAATATGAGGCAGTTGCCATTTAGGAAGGATCGGGGAAGATGGTTTCAAGGGAGAAATGCGACACTTATCAAAGAAAAAGCTGTACTAACGAAAAATGGATTAGATGCTTCAAGTGTGGCTGATGGGTCATTATCTTAACCATTAAGTTCCTTCCCATCATTTCTTTCACTATGGCCCCAAATTTTTCTTCTTCCATCCTCCCCTTCCCTGTCCGTCCTTTACTCCAATCGTACCATTTCTCCTTCTCTCCCTTCACCTCCCCTCCACCCTGACACCCGCAACACAACATCACTCGGTGTATCATTACATCCACCATTCCCTTTACTTTTCCCCTTGTCTGCCAATACTTCAAACATTACCGTTGGAGAACGAAACCTCGACATTCTCAGATGTGGATCCAGTACCTTAGGTTCTCCCTATATAAAGAGACTTACGATATATTCAATGTAAACAGACCTATGATTCTCAGGTGAGATGGTCTATGAGTTCCTTAGTTCAACAGAGCTGTGATTCCCGTACGTGAATAGACCCATTTTTTCAGATTAATAGATCAACGACCCCCCCTCACATGAAAAGACCCTTGATTCTTTTAGTTGAATACGCCCTTGATTCTCTTAGTTAAACAGAGACATAATCATCTCAGTTAAACAAGCCTATGTTTCCCTCATTTCAATAGACGTGTGATTCCCCCCATCTAATTAGACACATGATTCTCTCAGTCAAATGCACCCATGATTCTCTCAGTTGAATAGATCTAGAATAACCTCATTTGCATAGACGTATGATTCCTTCCGGTAAACGGAGCACTCACACAGTCTGCACACACTTTGCTGGAGGAGACCTTACCTTAAATTCCCCTGGTGAAAAGAGTCACACAGTGCCTGAGGTAAGCTTTAAGTAAAGATGATCTTTCACTTTTACTGAGGAAACTTGATCCATTTACATTTCCCTCAGGTTGATTGATCTTCGGACATTCCTCCTGGTGGAAAAGAACCCATTTCATTCCCTGAGGGAAATATAAACTTTTCCATTGCACGGGACATATAGAACCTATTCCATCCCCTGTGATATATAGAACCTGTTCCATTACCTAAGGTAGACAGAACCTTTTCCATTCTCTGGGAATAAGTTACATAGAACCTATTACATGCTCTCCGGTGAACAAACCCTCTTTCATTGCTTCTGGTGAACAGAACGTCTCACATCCCATCTGTGAAACAGAACCTCTCGCTTTCCTTCTGTTGAACATACCGTCTCACAGTCCATTTCATGAACAGAAGCACTCTCATGCCGTCTGGCGAACAAGACTTCCCACACAACTCTGTTGTACAGAACCTCTCACATTCCCTCTTTTCCACAGAACCTTCCTCATTCCTCCTGTTGAACAGATCCTCTCACATTGCATCTGCATCACAGAAGCTATCTCATTTCCATCTGTTGAAAAGAACATTCCACATGACTTCTGTTGAACAGAATTTCTTACCATCTCTAAGTCAAGGAGAAACTCCCATATTCTTTCTGTTGACCAGAAGCTTCTACATTCCGACTGTTGAGTAGAAGTTGTCTCATTCCTTCTGTTAAACACAACCTCCCACATTCCTTCATTTGAACAAAAGCTCCACATTCCAGCTGCTGAATAGAAACTCTCTCATTCCTTGTGTTGAATAGAATCTCTCAAATCTTTTGTTGTATAGAAATTCTCATTTCTTTGTTGAACAGAAGCTCCCACATTCCTTCCTTTGAACAGAGCCTCCAACATTCTGTTGAGCAAAACCTCCCACATTCCTTGTATTGAACATAAACTCCCTTATTCCCTCCGTTGAAGAGAACCTCTATCACCCCTTTTGTTGAGCAGATCCTTCCACAATCTGCTGCTGAACAGAGACTCTCACATTCCCTCTGTTAAAGAGAACCTCCCACATTCCCTGACGCCGTGGTGCTCCAGGCTGGAACAGAACATTCACATTTCTTCACTGAACAAACCTCTCCCTTGCTTTGGATGTAGGTTTTCCCCTGTGACTCTGAGTGGATTTTATGGATTCGGACATGTTGCATATTATGCTAGCATCCGGCTGAGTAAGTCTGTGCGTTTGTCTGTCTGTATGTACGTATGCCTCCGACTGTGTGTGTGTGCTTTGTGTGTTTTTTTTTTTTTTTTCGTGTTCATGAACGATATTGGTATTGTGAAGGTGGCCGTCTCAATTCTGTTTTCTCTAACTCCTGTCCATAACGAAGCTCGGACCAAAGTCCGGTACTGGGACACGACTGATCGAAGCTGTACCGAACTCACTCTGTCTCGATAGGCAGAGACAGACACTTCGGCGCGCCTGATGGAAGCTGAACCGTACCTTCTGTTTCGGAAAGCAGAAACAAAGGCAGGGCAGGCTTGGTCGAAGCTGTGCTGAGCTTTTACGTAGAGACAGAGTTCTTGGGTAGGCTTGATCAAAATTGCACCGAGTTCCTCGTCTCGACAGGCAGAGGCAGAGACTTATGCACGCCTGGTCGAAGCAGTACCGAGCCTTCAGCCTCGACAGGCAGATATAGAGACTTGGGTACGCCGGGTCGAAGCTTCGAGCAGGTGTGCTCAGACTCTTTAATACTTTGAGCGTATCCCAGGACTTTTCACCTTTACTGATCGTACTCAAACCGCCTTATTACTACAGAGTAGGTTAGCGTGATATAAACAAGCTATGAATATTAACCAGAGTGGGTCTTTATCATTTCGTAATTAGCAAAAGAGAAGGTTCTTAAAGAACTTTACAGGGGGAAGGGAACGACAACACGCACCGCTTAAGGCCCCGCCTCTTCTTGAGCATGACGTACGACCCTTGAGCACAGCGGTACGATTTTTGAGCACGACGACACGACCCTTGAGGTATGATGGTTGGCTTGTTGGTTGTTTGGTCTTTAGGTCTACACACTACCAGGGTCATTATAAGGCCGTCATCGTCAAGCTACATCCACCAACCGAAGGATCTGTAGCACCTTCTTCACGTGCTGATGACAAATCTGTGGCCACATATCCACTTTCACCTTGCATGTGGCCCTTGGTATGATGGCCTGAAGTATGACCTAATAATACTTTAGGGTGAGGTTATAGTTTCATGCCATTATACTCAAGGGTCGTACCGTCGTCGTGCTGAAGGGTCGGATAAGTAGTGCTCAAGAGTCATGCCACTGTACTGAAGGACTCGCACCACCGTGTTCCAGGGAACGAGGGATCACCATTAACTTCCCTCTTCCAGGTTATTACCTTCATATTGTCGGCATTACCAGTGACTAGCAGCACCCAGCGCCAGACAGTACAGCAAGAAAAGGATGAAGATACTTTCCTTATTAGCTAAAGCTAATATGATTATAACGAGGATTAAGACGTACTGTGGCTGTACGATCATTAGGGTAGTAAATTCTGCTACTTAGCTACTTCAGCTCATTGATCAGGACTGTGAGGAGGCGAGCTTTATTTACCGTAAAGTACATGGGAGAAGTGAATCCTTCTGTTGGGTCAGTAATATCCTGGTCTCCTGCTCCCGACTCATTATTATTATTATTATTATTATTATTATTATTATCGAGGGAGTTTGTAGCCTGTTATTCCCTTTCATTCTTCACCACTCTTTTTCCTCTCTCTCTCTCTCTCTCTCTCTCTCTCTCTCTCTCTCTCTCT
>JAYMFT010135488.1:0-12945 GCA_038088735.1 Panulirus argus
CCTCCTCCTCCTCCTCCTCCTCTTCTTCTTCTTCTTCTTCTTCTTCTTCTTCTTCTTCTTCTTCTTCTTCTTCTTTTCCTCCGTCGCTCGTCGGCAGATGGCCTGGAGTTCTCTCTCGCTAGGGGGTGGGTTTCCTTGAGGAACGGACCTTCGGCAGTTGAAACTGAAGGCGTCCGGCCAACGAGCAGTCCGGACGCCTTAGGGCAAAAGACATTTTTGTATTATTATTTCTTATTTTCATCCGAATCTTTTTACGAGAGGAAGTAACGGCTGACTATTGAGAACTGGTTACCTCACACGATCCACTCGGGGTGTTCTTTTATGGTATTTGTATAAGCCTAAGTTAAAGACATGGGTCGTAATCAATATAGCGGGACTTAGGTTGGCTAATTTTTTCGCTCGTGTACAGAATATTGTTCCTCAGTGTTGTAATGAAGAGTGACTGGCGGTAACAGGGAGATAACGGAGCGGACTGTAACGGTTTAGATAATAACAGTTCGAGACATGAACGTATTAAGAGTTCTGCGGCAAACTTTTCAACCTGTGCAAAAGATGAAAAATAAAAATCGAACGCAAGAAGAAGATCGGCGAAGGTAATCATATTCTGAAAAGGTTAATATCAAAGAAATTACAATGAAAGAAGAAAATCAATGTTTGCGGATACTGTCTTCTATTTTTAAGCTGAAGAGTTCACATAAAGTCAGATGATAAACTTGCACGGGAGTCTGGTGACGAAGGAGACGAAATCCGAGAGAAAGAGACAGAAAATTTTAAAAACCTGACTGTACAGAGACAGATCTATGTCTTTACGATCATACACGTTACTTCCACGTCTCTCTTTCTTTATATGTAGTCATGTAATCCCATCCCATGTAAATGGGTATATATCAAAGGACATGTAAGCATGCATTTATCTTCGTATGTGGGAGTTGTTAGTCACATCTCGCGGAATTGGTGGGAGTTTTCCAACCCCAGGGCCGGCCATTTCAAATCCTCGGGTACGCTTACTATACCGATGTCTTAAGTTTACGAATGTTAAGTCGTGTTTTATCATCGTGGACGGCAAGTCCTTCGAATTCCATCACTGAGTCTCCGACAGCGGTATTGTCCCATACGCTTGGCAAGACACGCCAGGGGTTCTCTTGAGTTGCTTCATCAGGCGTACGTGGGAATGACATATAGCACATGGCTCTTTGGTCCATCTCTTAGTTATCTGTTTATATATATATATATATATATATATATATATACTTTGGCCTTTTATACATCACCCTTCGCACCGTCCATCACTCACATCCGACAGGTTGAAGAATGGAAGAAAAAAGAAATGAATTGGTGATATAAACCTACATGAAATCTAACAAGGTTGAAGAAAAGGAAAAATCTCACTATAATTTGTCACCACAATGTCCCGCCATCTGTTTCAGAACAGCATATTCATAGGGCCTGGAATGAATTGATGTATATGTGTACTTTTCCTAGTGTTCATTCGGCACATATGTAAATCAAGGATAGATTCATCTCACTGATTTTTAAAGGTATTTATAGTTTTCGCATTAACATCGTCCAACGCAACTGAACTCAATGTTAAACGCATCTATTTGCCAAGAAACCCTTTTCCAACGTCGGTGTTGTATTCTTCTAACTTAACGTTTCATTCCATTTGTCCTAGTAACTCGGTTTTCTTGTTTCAAAAAGAACTTCATGATTTACTACGCTTTATGAATTTATTCAGAGTTTTGAAAACTTTTATTCACGTCAGTGCAAAGTGTACGCTTCCTAAAGAAAAGGTCTTGGATAGCCTCTCTAATGATTCAGGTTTCTCTGAGATGAAATCAGTTTTGACGCCCGTCTTTGGACTTGTTCCAGTTCCTCTTGCAGATTCAGTGTGTGGTGTTACTAGAGCGTTAAAAAGGATCAGAATTGTTTCCGGTACGTTGTAGTCGATTTTTCTATGAAACCTAGAAATTGGATTTGCTTTATTATATGATGCTAGAGCTATTTAGTATACTTCAGATTGTTCTATATGACAACTATGACCACTCCAAAATCCTGCTTTTCATGTACTTTAGCTAACGGATTTCCGAATGTTTGATAATCATGTTCAGTATTTTTCATCTCTTCGGTGCATAATGTTACATTTGCCTACATTAGATCTCTGAATTATTCCAGTCTTGCCCATTCATAGCTCCACCTCCTAGGTATTGTATCGTCTGGATATTAGGAGATTGTAGATACAAGATCCAATTTAAGTCATTAATATTATGAAATGAATTGAGGCCAAGAACCGATCCCTGTGGCACCCCCCTTGTCACGTTCAACCATTCTGAGGCTCAGCCATTTAATACAACACGTAGCTTTCTGTCGGTGAGGTAGTCACTAATCCATGCGTACTGTTCATCCCCGTATTCCAAATTATTTTATTTTACAAAGCAGGTCTCACGTGTGATATTTTATGGAGTCTCTTACGGAAATATAGATATTTTTATCATTTTTTTTTATAGCACTGAAAAATTCTTGCAAATATGGTAGACAAGATCTTTTGTTGCAGAAACCATGCTAGTTATCTGCTATCAATTTGTAATTGAGAAATGTCACAGTTTTCTCTCATCTTTTTTTTTTTTCCATCGTTTTATCATGAACTAACATAAGGCTACTTGGGCAGTAGTTTGATACATTTCTTATCTCCTTATACATAGGGGTGATATTTGTCAGTTTCCAGTCTTTAGCTGTCTAACTATCCGTTAGTGATTTGAGAGCGGTGTCCAAAATTTTCAGCAATGTACACAGAATCCTCGTAGCGACTTTGCCTGCAGATAATTATTGATCTGTCCGAAAACAGCAGCACACACACCCGTCCAGATGTATATATATTTGTCTGTTTAAAGAGAAAAGTTGACGTTATTTGTTTATATGTTCAAAATCTAAGAGAAAAAAATATTGTTTTTAACTTCATAAGAGCTTGTTTGGTTATCAGTTGATTTTTAAAACAATCTGGTTTTTATTTGTTTTGAGTTCATGAAATTTGGTTATTCTCTCCCCTCAGCAACCCAGTTAGCTTCACTAGTGTATAGACGCGACTGCTACTTTTATCTTATGCTATAGAAATTGTCACTCGTTTCCTTCGTGCTTGCAGTAACATTGAGCATGTTCGATATAATCATATCCTCCATTCTCTCATGGAAACTTCACGTCAGAAACGGTGTAAAATCTGCTTCACAAGAGCCAGAGGCGTTGAGCAGGCACCAAAATTATTCATTCTAGTGATCTGTCTCTCCAAATCTACAAGATTTGATTTGTACCGGTCTCACCGACAAGATTATTGTGCACTCTATGCTCATCGTGTGAGCGGTAGCTCAGCACGATTACAAGAGGTCACAAAGGGTCTTAGTTAGATCCCAGTGGGAGTTACTTATTACTAGAAATTATTACGAAATCGGTTCATTACTTAAGCTAACAGTTTCTCATGGCAAGTTTTCCCGACTAAATGCAGAGTAAATACAAACTTAGAATTTCAGGTATCTTGTTATTAACAATGAGGTGTTGTGACATTTCTTGCACGGTTTGTTTGGGCCTATCCCTAAAAGGCTCTATTTTTTTTACAGTCTAAGAGAAAGTTGTTTTCCCCTTTATGTCCAGATTTCTTACCAGAAACTTTACATCTCTCTTGGTTAACATCGCCAGATAGGCCAAAGCGCCAATAGTACCGACAGTTTAGCTTTTGGCTATTGATTGCAACATCTTGTAATCTGCTGATCTCATTACTCTCTCCATATACATGTTTTTGATTTTACACATTTCACTGAACTCGTCTATTTGCTTCAAAGATGTTTCCTAGTTCCTTTCTAATTGCAGTCTTGATTCTTGTGCTCCACAACCCAGTGCTGTTCTCAACAGATTCTTAACGAAGTGCAAGTTTGTCTAAAGCATCAACCATGTCATGCTCAGGGAGGCCTGTATATATATGAGATAGATATCCATAACACATGATTCGAATCCCTTGACCACTAATGCCTGAAGATCTGTCTCCGTCTTCGGTCTTATTCGAACCAGTTTCGGAGACCAGCTCACGTATCGGGAATGGCTCCTCCTCCTACTCCACCATCCTCAATAGTCAGACGTCTGCTGCCTTAGTATAAAACTCTCCTGCTGTCACCTCTATTCGGCCACTTACTTCCATCCGCTGTGATGCTGCTGCTGCTCTCTCTCTCTCTCTCTCTCTCTCTCTCTCTCTCTCTCCCTCTCTCTCTCTCTCTCTCCCTCTTTCCTATATCGGCCACGGCTTTCGCGAGCTGTCTGCGTGCGTCCAAACCACAACGAACGACCCAGACCCCGCGTCATGCCCCGGACTGCTGCTGTTTCCCATAGTTTCTGTGTGGAGATCAGTCACACCGAGGATTGGCCTTTATGATACCACCTTCCTTCTTTTTTCTCTCTTTTTCTTTCCTCGCGAACGACAAAGCAGTGAATGAATTCCCATCCTTCTTTAAACTTTCCAGAATTTCTTCCTTTGGTTTACAGACACCAAAGTAGATAAATTAATCTCTCATCCATTTTTTTTTCTCATACTCCTTATCTTACCTTATCTCTGAGATGGTCTTGATAGAGGCATGTTTTTTTATTTGTGCCATTTCAGCTACTAAAAAGACGAATTAGTGTTACCGGATTCCGCCTGCTTGAGGTTACATAGCGTGTGAAAAGTCGCCTTTGGTGAATGCTGTATCATTGAGAGTACAGTTTCTTCAAAGAGCCCCTCTCACTCCAAAGGAGAATGCATTTCCCTGCTACTGGAATTAACGCAATTCTGGGCTGCAGGAGTCAATAGAAAGGTCCTAGCTAATACCGAAATTTTTTTTCATGGAAATTAACCCAGGAATCATTATACTTACATGAAATAAATAAAAAAATATCCAATCGTTCTAATTTGCTCGAGTCGGTCATAACCAAATGGAGGAATATGGCAACGATAGTGGATATGTGCGTCAATTTATCATATGGTTGGTTTATCTGAAGTTTCCTATCTTGCTAGTCTTCTCGTTAAAGGTTTCTTGATTGGTTTCGATAATTCGCCTGAGTCGGTCACAACCAAATGAAGGAACATGGCAATGATGGCGGATGTGTGCGTTAACGTATCGTACAGATGGTTCTTCTAAAGTTTCCCTATCTTGGTAGTCATAACATTTCTCATCATATTAGCACATCTTGACTACCCCAGGACGATGGTACGACCCTTGGGTATTTTGACCAGGCAGCTCATCGTACCAAAGGGGTTGTACCGTCGTTTTCAAGGCTTTGTACCGTCGTCCACAAGGCTCGTAACGTCGTAGTGTTGGGAACTTGGGAGTTGAATATTGTTTATTTATAGATAATACAGATCACAGGACTTGCTTTGTTATCCTTGACGACAATACTGCAAAAGATCAACAAAATGGATATATGTTTTGCGTGTGTGTGTGTGTGTGTGTGTGTTTGTGTGTGGGAAGGGGAATGGGGGGGGTATTCAAAGGCCATCAAACAGAGCATTACGTGGAAGATGGCCATCGGAGGTCTGTGTATACATAGGAGGCATTACTCCCACGTCAGAGGAGGTCTGTTTATACATGGGAGGGCATTACTCCCACGTCAGAGGAGGTCTGTGTATACATGGGAGACATTACTCCCACGTCAGAGGGACTCTTTGTATACATGGGAGGGCATTACTCCCACGTCAGAGGGGGTCTGTGTATACATGGGAGGGCATTACTCCCACGTCAAAGGAAGTCTGTGTATACATGGAAGGCACAGCTCCCACACAGCCTAGCAAAGGAGGGAGACACCTCGACTTACAACAGACCACCACACTCCCACGTAGTGTAGCAAAGACCATAGTATTTTCCCCTCACATCTATATTCCTAATTGCCCAGTTGGTGATTTACTCACAGAATTAAGCAACTTTTATTGCGACGCCGTGCAAGGAAGGCTATTGTCTACCTTACCCCATGCCCTGGGATGATAGAGCCATGATTAGGTAAGCCACGTTTGCCTTATTTACCCACACTGTCAGGCCAGACATCTATACCCACAGTGTCTGGCCAGATTAAAATACCCACACTATCTGGCTAGATATACATACCCTTACTGTCTGACCAGACATATATATATATACCCACACTGTCTGGCCAGACATATATACCCACACTGTCTGGCAGACGTATATACCCACAGTGTCTGGCCAGATGAAAATATCCACACTGTCTGGCCAGATCCGTCTGATTTCATGGCGCAGCAGAATCAGTCTGTATCACCCACACATCCAACCATACCGTGTCATAAAACCAGTTTTAACCAACACCCATAAACCCATGCTATGTGTGAGACAAGCAGGCACTCAAACCAAATATTTCCCAGTGTGTAGCAAGTGTCCTCGACCCCAG
The DNA here is from genome assembly GCA_038088735.1 of Panulirus argus. Classification (NCBI taxonomy): domain Eukaryota; kingdom Metazoa; phylum Arthropoda; class Malacostraca; order Decapoda; family Palinuridae; genus Panulirus; species Panulirus argus. The sequence goes on from JAYMFT010135488.1 coordinate 6,415, forward strand.
TCTGACTAAACCTGACCACAGTCAGTCGCATCCTGTAACTCCTACAGGATGTGTAGGAAGACCACAATCCCACTCTATACTCCCACAAGGTATAGCAGTTCCCCTATATATACCCCTCACCCTACCCTATACTCAGATGATCTGTGGAGATGAGACACACACACACACACACACACACCTCCTCCCTCACCCTCAATTGCCCACCGGAAGATTTAGTCAAGACCGGAGTGTTTTGCGGAGCGATCCCCCGTCACAGAACGGTTCCTCCACCGCACCTCTCCTCTTCCTCCTCCTCCTCCTCCTCTTCCTCCTCCTCCCCCCACAAGCCTGCTACCTGGCGACACCCCAGCTCCCGTGATCCCGCCCACCCCACACCCACTCCTCCGCCCACAACCCCGCCTCCCGCTGCCCAGCAAGACACCTCAGCGTACCGCCCCCGTCTGGCCCCGTGGGCTGTTGGTCAGAGGCAGACGGGAGTAAGGTTTGGCCGAGCTGCGTTCGACAGAGCGGCGGAGACTGGCCGTATTTCTACACCCTGTCTGGGTACACACACACACACACACACACACACACATGCAGACGGCATACAATATTTAAGAAGTTGCGTGATAGTAGAGAATGTTCAGGATGTGGAGGGACCCCACGATTGTAAAACACCTTCCCCGTACAGTGCAAACAGGTAATTACACACACACACACACACACACACACACTTCGGGCCACGTGATGAGCAGTGGACACAAATTTCTGAACCAGACAAACACACAGGGGTTGATTTTTCGATGGACGCCCAGGTGTAGCAGCGACAGCCACACCCCTGTCGCTTCAGGCCGGCCAGACGTCATCATCCGTCTGGGAACAGAGGTCAAGGTCCAAACTAGGGGCCTCGTGAGAGGTGGGGGAGGAAATTAGACTATTACTCATGAGAGTTTGCTTAATCCTGCCACCTACCGATTCCTGGGCCGTCCAGCGCGTCTACGTGGATATGAATGAGACATTTGGAAGATGGCTCTACACTATTTTTTCTTTTTAGTAACAGACCAAAGCTTGTTGATGTGAACTAAGCCATTCCCAGTGTCTCCGCTGTCAAAAATGTCATTTTTTCCCCCAAGAAATAAGAACTGTCCTCTTCCTCTTTCTTATACCTGACATTGACATGAACACGAGTCACAGTTTCACATCATTCTTTGGAAAATGACACTAGACTTATAAGTATGGAAATCTCGTAAGTAGAAGAGTTTTGAGGCAAAGAAACAGGAATGGACGAAGTCTTCCTTTGGACTACTGAGAACAACATGCTTTGCAGCGGGGATAAGTTTCAGCTTCTCGGGGATAGGGAGAGTCAAGAAATCATGAACATTACAAAATACTGGACGGAAACAAGCACAGTCATATATCGGCGTAATGATATCGCATAACCTTGACGTAAGCGAACATAACGAGACAACGGTTGCCCTTTTCAGAAAGATGGTGGGATGGATCCTGCGGACTTTCAAGATAATAGAGGAAAAACGAGTGATGGAGCTCTTCAAGGTGCTAACACTCGTACGAATAGAATACTGCTGTATCCCATCACTGCCCTACAAGGCAGGCGAAACTGCACAGTTAGAATGTGTAATTACCTTTCACGGCCCTAATTGACGCGGTAAAGGATCTGAACTACTGCGAACGACTGAAATCAATGAGGCTGTACTCTCTGGAGGATAGACGGGAGAGGTATAGGTCCCAAACCTACACTCGTTAATAATTCCCTGCCCGCACGACATTACTTCTAAAATCAAAAGACGCGACAGAACACCTTGAACACCCGGGGCCTAAGACTATTCAACACATTGCGTGCAACCATCAAAAACACTATGGGATGCACAGGAGGGAAATTCAAGAAGGCTCTGAACAAGTATTTACAAAGTGTACCAAACTGTGATGGCTGCGTGGACCAACAGGATGCTGCTTCCACCAGCTTGGTCACTCAACGACCCAACCCAGCAGTCTGGGCCTAGCTCGGGCTGTGGGGTTAGAAAACCCCTGAAAAACTAGCCCAGATAAACTCTGGTATCCGGATTTTGCAAGGTATTTATTTTCCTGTTTTTGTGTTCGTTGGTATAAGGGATGGAGGATTCGCTTTTCTCGATGGTGTATATAAGCACCAATGGTTTGAAAGTCAGTGATACGATAGGATTCAGATAAATGGAATCAGGTCCTCTGTTATACACACTTTGATCACCTAGTTCAGCTGGACGAATTCATCATGGTATTCGATCGTATTGGTGGCACTGGAGACTGACTGACTGACCATCTCTCTGCTGCCCTGACGGAAGGTGAGACAGAGCTTTTGACTGTGTTTATCGTCGTTTTAGTAAAGAAATAGAAGGAAAGCTATTGCAAGCTGCTATGGATAGTACGTCAGGTAAAAGCTATTGCACAGGCTGTGGAACTGAACGTACGTCAGATGAAAAGGTATTTTTCGTTGCTATGGCGAGTACGTCGGATATAAGCTACTGTACACTGCTGTGAAAAGGACGTCAGATAAAAGCTATTTTACACTTATGGAAGGTATGTCGGATAACCCCGTCAAAGGTAGCAACGAAAACTAAAGAAAAGGAAAGCAGGGGTCGGGAATTCATTCGTCTCGTCTAGTTTTCCGCCAACGTCTTCAGAAGAGATTTATCAAGACCTTTTCGAAAAAATTGATTGAGGAGAAATTGAATTCCTGGCACTTTCCTTTTTCATAATTCAGTATTCAATGCTGCTGTTGTTACCCATTTTGTCACTGTAGATAACGCGTAAAATAACTCTTGATCTCACGTTCTGAATCATCCCTCACAGCTTAGCTGCCCAGAGTCCAGAGCCGCTTCAACTGACTCGAGACTGATTAGGAATAGTTAGTGATATAGATAAGTGAAGTAGGCTTCGTGTTGTCAGGTCGAAGATAGACCATTCGATGTCTGTAAAGACTAAACACTGGGTTCTGTGATTAACTCCTGGACATTCTTCCAACGGGATTAAATTTGTGACGACAATGCACCCCATCATCGAGCTCTCGTAACTCGTGAATTTCTCGGCCGCAACAGCACAGTGACCCTACCACGCCCGCCCTACTCGCCAGATTTGGCACCTTGCGACTTCTTCCTCCTCCCGAAGATGAAGTTTCAGCTGAAGGGTCGCCGTTTTGACACCGTGGAGGAGATCCAGCACGAATCGCAAAAGGTGCTTGGCACACTTCGAGAACAAGACTTCCAGAAAGACTTCCAGCTGTGGCAACGGCGCTGGGAGTGCTGTATGGCTGCTAAAGGGGAGTATTTTGAAGGGGATGGTGTCCAATCTTGAATCAAGTGAGTACTTTCTTGCACATAGGTCTAGTCTCGGAACTTTTTGATAGGCCCCTGTATATGAAAGTTAGAGAATGGATGTGAGTGAATGTGGCCTTTCTTTGCATGTTTCTTGGCGATACCTCGCTGACGCAGTGGGTGGCGGTGCTGTTTCTTTTGGGGCGGGGTGACAATGGGAATGGATAAAGGCGAGCAAATATGACTATGTAGCTGTGTATATTTGAATATGTATGCGTACGTACAGTAAACCAACGGATTTAACGGACCCCTATATAACAGATTTCGGATTTAAAGGACCGGGCAAATAATGATACATAAATTGATAATAACTGAAAAAATAAATGAAAAAATCTCAAACGCAGTACCATGCGCATTTCACATCAATTGTTTTTGGTAGCGTGGGGTATACTCTCTTTGATGTGGTGGGGTGAGAGAAACACAGAGTGGGTGGGAAACACTATACTGATTCTACATTTCGACAGAGCCTTTGCATGCACCACCAGTGAGTTAGAGGTTTTGTGCACCCCGCTAACTCACTGGTGGTGCTTTGCAAGAGCGGCTGCCCGACACATCACCCGGCAGAGGCGGCGAGATCAAGCTTGACGGAGACGACGAATTCAGTCACGGCATGGGCGGCCAGAGGGAACATGGCAGAGGCGGCAAGGTCAAACGCCGGGCCCAACCATTCGGAAGGTTACACCAGGTACTCAGGGGATGAAGGCCGAGGAAGACAAGTATATAAGCCGGAGACCTGTTCTGTACTCATTCTGTGATCAAGACTGTCGAAACGTAGAATCAGTATTGTTTCCCACCTAATCTGTGTTTCTCTCACCCCACTAAATCACCAGATTGTCATGGAATATCGTATACTCGCTTTGTTTCGGTCTCAGTCTGCCTCAAGCTATTGTGTGGTCACAATTTTGACTATTAAATATCATTGCAATCCTTAGAATTCAAAATTGTTTCAAGTGACAGAGAAATTAAAAGAAAGCGTGTGAACTGTATATTGTATCAATGATTACATTTGATTTACCGGACTTTAGGCATTAATGGACATCCCTCCCCCTTAGTCCGTTGAATCGTGGGATTGCTGTATATGTATGTGTGGATATACAGTGCCGACGGAAAAAACTGGCGTGCCCTACTTACAATGTAACGCATCATATAGAAATATCAATAACAAGATAAAACAGGTACTCACCTCCCCACTCCCTTAATACTTCGCATGACGTCCCTTGGCCGTCTTACAATCCTGAAGGCACTTGGGAACAGATCCTGTAGGTATGTAGGTTCAAGGTTGTCCCGAATATCCTGGATGGCGGCCTGGGGCTTAGGAATGTTGGATGTATCCCGCCCACACAACTGTGACTTTACTCGACCACAAGTTCTCAATAGGGTTAGTCAGGTGAGTTACCTGGCCAGTACTGAATGTATGTCACATCACAAAATGTAAACCAATCACGTATTAATTTAGCAGTGTGGCACGGTGCACCATCTTGCATAGAAATATCACTGCCAGTCTTCTCAAAATAGTCAGGTAATTCATCACACAACAGCTCCATGTATCGATTCTGATTCATAGTCATATTTCGAGGTAAAATCACAAGACTTCCAACACCATTATAGCCCCCCCCCCAAAAAAAAAAAACTAAATCATTTGTGAGTCCGGAAATTTTACAATTGCCTGAATGTACTTAGTGTTGTACGGTACACTTTGCCTCTATGGCTGCTAGTAACATCAAATATAACCTCACCATACGAAAACACTCTTCCACTTTTCATTGTCCCACTGCAATTGTTTCTTGGCAAATGCGACTCTGTTCTTGCGCTGTCAGAAACGGTTTCTTGCAAGACATACATCTCTTCAATTTCAAGTCATCATGAAGCCAGCTACGAACAGTACGTCCAGACATATAGCCAAGTAGTCTAGGGTTGTCTTCCTTTAACTGTCGTGCTGAAATACGTGGATTCTCGTCTTGTCTAATTGACGATGGATAATCTTCAGAGTGCGTTGGGAAGTGTTACGAGGTCGTCCAGGTCGTTTCTTCTGGGTAGGAATGTCAGTGCCACCACCGTCAATGAAGCGCTTCGTCCATCTTTGCTCACTCCGTAGTACCAGCCATGTAGTTTCAGTTATTTCTTTATTACACTTCCCTGCCTTGTATAAGGATACAGTAGAAGCAATATCTTCTTTAGACAAGCCCTTAGGGCCATGCATTGCAGCACAGAGCACACGTGGGTAGGGTAAAAAAACTGGATGTCAGGGGGACAACAGAAAAAAAAAACTCGACCCACCACAATAGCTCCAGGCGGACTGACCACCACCTATTGCTACTCTGGGGGTCCCCCTTCCCCACCAGCTTCCATGAGCTGTCCCAGTATTTTTCATTTCAGAGTTATGTTTTGAGGGTATGATACAAACGGGCGAAAAATACTGGCGCGGGCCCTAACACGCCAATTTTTTTCTGCAGGATTGAATATATGTAGGGGGTATATGAAAAATAAGAGTAGTTGTTATAACTCGTTACTTGATTATTGATGGTGATCAAGTATGATTACCAACTAAGCCAGTGGATTGCCAATCATACTGTGACCACTCGCTTTCTAGTAGGCTAAGGAAAGTCCGCGAATATTCTTACATTTGACATGTAATCCTAATAACATTTGTAGGAATAATGTGGCATTCATCCTAACACATATTTAAGTTATAACTAAAACGCTCTAATTCACCAGTGTAAGGGAAATTCAATGAACCTTAACACTTCAAAACAAGCAACACACTGTAATTCCTGCTGCACAGCATAATACTGACTAGCGGCTCTACTTAGTCTCTGGTGGTAAAAGTTCACTTAAAGGATCAACAGGTTACACATGTAGTTCAATTAGCTATACATGTCCTTTGGGTCAGGTTGGTCTCTACGTACACGGGGATTCGGGCGTGCGACAGTCCTCGATAAGCGACAGTCAACGTTCCTCATGTCAAGTCGGCCGGCCTGTACGTGCACTATTCACATGCAACAAGGTTCGCCAAGCGTACGTCCTTGGAACAGCTCACTGTTTCCGTCCATACACTGCTAAGCTTCTCCTTAGGTCCATGGTGGCGCACGGCACGACCCGCACTGTTGTTTGACACTTACTGGTGCCCTTTTGGAAATGAAGTTATCAGTGTCTCTTGTAGACATATTAGTGGCTCGTTACCTAT
>JAYMFT010135499.1:0-27018 GCA_038088735.1 Panulirus argus
AAGAGAAGTGCATCACGAAGGGTGGGTGTAGAATGATCTTGTGTGGGTAAGGAGGGGAAATAGAATTAGGAAGAGAAAGGAAATTAGGACTCGTAAGAGAGAATAAGAGCGAGGAAGTGAGATAAGAGAGAGAGAGAGAAAGCAAAGAGATTAGAGCTAGGAAGTATAGAAGAGTAGAGCAAGGAAATACGGGAGTCAAGACTCAGAAGAACGTTTTAGGTTCTAGTAAACCTGAGGGCTTACGACCCTCCGCTGGCACTGGTCAAGGAAAGGATGGGTTTTGTCGGAGAACGGTGGAATGGTATTGCTCAGTGGTATAACCATTCACCCCACCTCTCCGCTATTTTTCCTCTACATACCTCTCATATTGCCGACACAGTCTCCCCTCACAATACTAACATGTTTTATCCAAATCTATATAGTATCCCAGCGGCTATTTTTTTTTTTTTATCCTACCTTAAGAAATGAATTATTGGCAGTCATTTAGTTAGTTTTGGAGCGTCTGGCAACTACTTCGGCGTGATTACAGAAAGAATGCGGGCCGGCCTCTTCATAATATGGATTAAACATTTTGCATAAGTTCAAAATTTTCTCCAAACTTGAAAAAAAACAACTTTTAGCTTCTTCTGTGGTGATGATTACCCACTTTTGTTTCTGTTGCAGTTATTTATCAATCTAAGCTTCTGTCATTACTATATTTACGTTACGAGTGAAAGATTAAGGAAAAGCGTAAATTTATTGATCACATCTGGAGAATAGCAGTGTTTTGTCATGGCTATAAATGCGGCTTATAATTCATTACTGTAAGCCAATATGGTGATATTTGAGCCATAAATACAGTAGATTAATAGAAAATGTTTTGTAACATGATAATACCTTCGTGGTCTTGCTGGACTGACAACCATACAGTAGTCTCTCAGACATTAACAATACGCATAAAGGTAACCACAGATTCAATCGTTTGCTTCCAATAATAAGACTTTAGCGAAGTTCCACCTAAATACTGCGAAAACAAATCTTGTCAAGTATACAGTGTAGATAGATAGATAGATAGATAGATAGATAGATAGATAGATAGATAGATAACTTTATTGTCAGTTTGCAACATAGCAAGGTTTACAAACTGAAATTCTTTTGGCCAGAGCTCCATATTAAAGTGGTACAAGTTTCTGCTACAACATATCAAACTAAGAAAACAAAGAATCACAAGAATGATTACTGTTACATGTTATCTAAGGTATCACACAATTACTATTCTATTTTAAGTGGTTGAAAAGTACGATACTCTTTGGTACAAAGGATTTCTTACACCTGTCCCAGACCTGAGGAATACAATAGTAGGAGTGGAGAGGATGGGATGTGTCTTTCATGAATTTATCAACCTGCTTCATTGTCCCTTCCTGGTACAGCCTGTCAATTGTATTTATTTCTGCACCCAATTTTCTCGATTTCCTCACAATTCTTTTCAGTTTACTCTTTTCTCCAGATGTTAGCTTGCCATACCAAGTAGTCAAATTAATATACAGTGTAGAGGAAATATCAAAGGAAGATTTATCTACAGCAAGTAAGAGGTATTACTTGTTTATTTCTGAGTTTAGATATAAGTTTAGGCACACAAGAATATGCGGAAAATTTAGTAAGAAATGAGATATTGTGTGAGGGTTTTCTACCGTGTTGGCGGCTTGGAGTTAATCATAGAAAACGAGTGAGCGCTCAAGTTTTCTTTGATGATTCTTTTTCTTTTCCACAGCTTCGTAAAAGTTCGACAAAGTAAGTACGCGTATATACAGTGTGCACGTGAATATTTCATCTTGGATAGCATGTAAAGTATATGTAAATATTTATTCACAAAAAGCCTCTAAACCGATGCTCTTGTGGCCAGATTCGCTAAAGCCAAACTGACGCCCGCTCATTTGACATGGTTGTTCTAACACTGTCCCACCATAGTTGTTACTTAATACCTTTGCATATATATAAAGAGAGAGAGAGAGAGAGTATGGTGGATGCAATACCTTCACTTTGGCGGTCCTGACGACCCTGGTAGTTCAGAGGCCTGAATTCCTAGCCGACCCAACGAACGAACCACCTTTACTTAACGACCCATTTAACGAGCCAGGTCTACGGACGCCCCCAAGAACTCTGATTTCTTCATCGTTTTTACTTTATTAATTTCATTTTCACTCCGAGGTGGCCGTGAATTGGGAGACCGAATATTCTGTCGATTACTGAATAAAAAGAGACTCATGCCCTCATTATCGATGCTCTTCACTCATGCAATGGTGTCACTCATCGCCGTTGCCTCACTAATGCCTTCCCTCCTCCACAGCTGGTAGGTACCTCCCTCCATGGTATGATTCCCCCGCCTCCCCCTACTTCACCCTACCAGTGCCTGGTCGATACCCTCCACTCCCGTAAGAAGACCCAAGTTGGGATCTACCAGTTTTGCAACCTGTCAATTCGGCACCCTCGATATATAACGAGGGGGGGCGGGGGGGATGATAGTGTCGACAGCTGTTCAGAAGTGCTACTATGGACACTCGATCATCTATACATCATAAGGAGTACTTTTCCTAAGAATTGGGTTACGTCATGCGGTGGTGCACACCACCACGGACCACGTCGTGAGGTGGTACGCGCCACCACGGACCACGTCATGAGAAGCACGTCATGGGAGACGGACCTCACCATGAGACACAGTTGTGAGCACTGATAGCATCAGGAATTTCGACCTTGAACACAAGAGACCATCACGTAGGTCGTCCTTGAGCACCTAAGACCATCATGTAGGTCGTCCTTGAGCACCTAAGACCATCACGAAGGTCGTCCTTGAACTCCTAAAGAACCATCATGGAGGTCGACCTTGAACACCTAAAGGACCATCATGGAGGTCGTCCTTGAACACCTAAAGGACCATCACGGAGGTCGTCCTTGAGCACCTAAGACCATCATGGAGGTCGTCCTTGAACACCTAAAGGACCATCATGGAGGTCGACCTTGAACACTTAAAGGACCATCACGGAGGTCGACCTTGAATAACCGAGTCCGTTAGGGGGGGGGGAGGGGGAGGGTAGGCCGCCCGCCCTTGGAGACGCAGACACGCAAGGTCCCTCCATCAATGTATTACATCTAGTTATCGCAATAGATGGAACATGCGATGGAAAGAACAAGCCTCTCTCTCTCTCTCTCTCTCTCTCTCTCTCTCAGTATATGTATCTGCCCTCCCTCCCCCCCCTCCTGATGAGAGCGCCGACTCTCTGTTGTGGCCGGTGCATAATTCATGGCCGTTTATATGAGCGCACGACACCTACACACGTATACAGCGGCACCTTCCAGCCCCACCGCCTTGGATCGATAGCGACACCATAAGCCTTCCGTTGTGGTGCCCCTTGGCTGATATAACTCCAGCGCTAGAGCCGTAACAGAATGATAGATCTCACCTCACTCCCTCCCTCCTCCCCCAAGCTAGTATATACATTCCTGTAATTTAGTGATGTGCTGGCTTGAAAAGTACAGACGAAGCCTTGGAGCTTCTGTAGCCATTTGGCTGACCTGTTTCCATATATTATGTGTGTGTGTGTGTGTGTGTGTGTTTACTGCTGTATCGATACGGGCAATTTATATTGAATATTTACTTTATACCTAGAGTTATTGATGCGGATGATTTATATTTAGATCTATGCCTTCTGCTGGATTATACTCGACATTGTCTATAATCCGTTAACTCTCTGTAGATTTGTATAGATTTGTAGGGGAGGGGGGAACAGTTTTGGAGGCAAGTTGTGACCATATTGACTCGCATCTGACGTTTCTTTCCTTGGATACGTGTATTGACCGCAATCCACGCGCGTTACGACACAGGGCCAGGTGCAGCGCCTATGGCCCTTCGTGTGGCACACCTGTCCGCAAGGCGTGGCCTCGTTGCTGAACAGGTGTTTTTGTTTACTCCTTGGTGTTGGTAACAGTGAGACCCAGCCAGACCGTTTCGTGGTATTGGTTGTTCTTCCTTGAGCCACTTTAGGTCGACGGTGCGACGCCTGAGCGCGACGGTACGACCCTCGATCACGGCGGTACGACCCTCGATCACGGCGGTACGACCCTCGAGCGCGACGGTGCGACCCTCGAGCACGGCGGTACGACCCTTGAGCGCGACGGTACGACCCTTGAGCTCGACGGTACGGCCCTTAAGCGCGACGGTACGACCCTCTAGCACGACAGAACGACTCTCGAGCACGACGGTTGAGGTTTAGGTCGAAGGCCAGGCCATCATGCCCGATAGGTATTACGGTCGTGCTCCAAGGAATAGGTCGTCGTGGGCAAGGGGTATATAAGGATACGTCGTCGTACGCAATGATAGAAAAAGGATACGTCGTTGTACGTAAGGGTGTTAAAGGGATACGTCGTCGTACGCAAGGGTATAATAGACTGACGCAATTACTGTGGGCATCGATCGCCTACTGTCGTAAGCCAAGACAAACAGATATGAGGGAAATAAACTCATTAACGATACTGTGAATGTGGACAGCAAACACGACTTTGAAAAGTTATCTTGACAGTAAATAATAAGATGGGGCCTCACGAGCGTAAAACTCCCATCCTATTCAGTTTAAATGGGTGATCATACAAGAGATGGGGCCTCACGAGCGTAAAACTCCCATCCTATTCAGTTTAGATGGATGATCATACAAGAGATGGGGCCTCACGAGCGTTAAACTCCCATCCTATTCAGTTTAGATGGGTGATCATACAAGAAATGGGGCCTCACGAGCGTTAAACTCCCATCCTATTCAGTTTAAATGGGTGATCATACAAGAGATGGGGCCTCATGAGCTTAAAACTCCCATCCTATTCAATTTAAATGGGTGACCATACAAGAGATGGGGTCTCACGAGTGTAATGCTCCCTTCCCCGTGCAGTGCAAATAAGTAATCACACAATAGTTGGGTCGCATTGTCGAAGTCAAGGACAGTACCGTCCAGCTCAAGGATCGTACCGTCCTGCTAAAGTACCGTACCGTCCTGCCCAAGGACCGTACCGTCCTGATCGAGGATGGTAACGTCCTGCTCAAGGATCGTACCGTCCTGCTCAAGGATCGTACCGTCCTACTAAAGTACCGTACCGTCCTGCTCAACGATCGTACCGTTCTGCTCAAGGATAGCGTGCTTAATGTGTCAAATTTGTTTAAACACGACCGATCGATCTTTTCAGTAACCAAAGTCCTTTAAAGCTGTTTACTTTTTGTGCACACCAGAGAGCAGCGCTTTAGAGCAAGGATCGTATCTGATTCCCTTTTCAACCTGTCCGTTTTGTGTCACGATTCGGATCGACAGGGCGATTGACAGGCGACGCGAGGCGTGTACGACTGAGCGGAAGACGTACCTGATGCGTTGCCGAACGACCCGTAGCGGGGTAAGGGAGCCTCCATCTTGGTCGCGTTCTTCAGGGGGGACCTGTTCCTCAGTTTCAAGCCGAGGATGACCCGCCCCCCGCGGGCGGCGAAGGTCGACCTCCAGCAGAAGGCGGCCAAAGCCAGCCGCACCAGAAGCAGTTGATGTCGGGTCCTCATTTCTTGGGTCGTTGCCTGAGGGAGGCGCCTCCTCACCCGGGGAGCGTGGGAGAGGCACCTGTTCACTTTTGGGAGCGTGAGTGAAGGCACCTGCTCACTGGGGGAGTGTGGGAGAAGACACCTATTCACTTTTGGGAGCGTGGGAGAAGGCACCTGCTCACTTTTGGGAGCGTGGGAAAGGCACCTGTTCACTTAGGGAGCGTGGGAGAGGCACCTGCTCACTTAGGGAGCGTGGATTAGGTACGTTGGGAGCGTGGTAGAGACACCTCTTTACCTAGGGAGCTTGTGGGAGGCGCCTGCTCACCAGGGGAGCGTGGGAGAGGCACCTCTTCACCTAGAGAGCGTGGGAGAGGCACCTGTTCACCTGTGGATCGTGCGGCGAGGCACCTGTTCGCCTGGGGAGGAGGCAGTGATGAGTGACTCGTGCCGCTGGGTCGGTCGGGACTTCCGTCACCCACTGACCCGTCATGGACACTCGCGGTGCCACTCGCGTCCACTGGCACCTGACGCCCCACGTCCGATTCTCCCCTCACGGTGCTGACCTGGACTTCCTCCTCCTCCTCCTCCTCCTCCAAACCATACCTACCCTCCCCCCCCCCCTCCTTCTCTCAAAGTACACCCAGAAACTACACACCATTTATTATAATTTACATTTTTTCTTCCCTTTTTTTTCAATTATTCCATTCGACATTGAGAAAGGAAACGCGTAAATGAAGTGGCAGTTGCTCATTAGACGTCAAGGCGTCTCAGATATGGGCTATGGACGCACACCTCTCCCTCTCTCTCTCTCTCTCTCTCTCTTTACCTCCAGCGAACATCTGTATCCTGGTAATTGTCCCTCACATCCCATTGTCCGACCCCATTATCATTTCCTCATAGCTGACGGCTCGTCTCGTTGTACATTGTTATGTCCAGAGCTATTTCCCCACCGCCATGCTCTCAGTAAAGGCCAGTCGAGCGCACGCGTCGTAAAAAACAGAGGCTTCGATACGCGTTGCTCACTCCCGAATCGTGCAGTAAAAACGTTTGGTTTAGATGGCTCGTGCCGATTGATCGATGAACAGGGACGTTTTGCGTCCGTGGACAGATTAGTGTATCAAATATATTCGACTGTGGCGTCATCTGCGGTACACATCACGATTCATAACGTAAACGCAGAGCATGCAAAGTTGTGTTTCAAATGCAACGCACACGGCAGAAAGTTCGTTGCAACACAAGGACCCAGAGGCACAACACACACTTGCAACACAAGCGTCCAGGGACACAGTATAAACAATGAAACACATGTACCCAGAGGCACAACACACACTTGCAACACAAGCGCGTCTAGAGACACAGCATAAACATGCAACACAAACATGCAAAGGCACATCACCAGCTTTCTGTACCTCAAGGAAGACTTACATGTTTGTTAGTTGCCAGACATTGATTGTCTCCTTATTCCAGCCATCCACTGTCCTCATATACTAAACCAGCCATTTATTTACAGTCTTCTTCAGCATCCTCTCTCTCAGTCTGTGATCACTGGCCTCCGGTAACTATGTTATCAAGTCACCCCCTTCACCTCTCTCTCTCTCTCTCTCTCTCTCTCTCTCTCTCTAAGTTAAACAGCCGTGTAGCTTTTAACCTTTCATTGTAAGTCGTCTTTCTCAACTCCGATATCATCTTGATTGCCTTTCTCTGGACCTTCTCAATCATGTCTTTGTGCTTCTTTAGTTTGCCGTGATCGGGCCTGAGAGGCGTAATACAGTATGGTGTGATTATCGTACCAAACACATCTTTTATCCAGGTACTCGATATTTATCAGCAGACATCTTATTTCGTTCACCATTCTCCTGATGTGAAGCTCTGGCGACAGATCAGGTAAAGTATCGACCTCTGGATCTCATATATATATATATATATATATATATATATATATATATATATATACACCGAATGCTGTAGCTTCTATCTCCGTAAGTAGTGTTCATACTGAGACCTTCTTTCGCTGTGTCCCATCTTCATGTCCTTGCACTTACTTAGTTAAAAACCCATCGTCCATTTGTCTGAAGAGCTTTGGATTTTGTCCAGGTCCTACCCCATTAGCTCCTACAATTGATTTCATACCTATTTTCTCTCATGGCTTTGGAATCAACGGCAAACATGTTTAGGTACAAGTCTAGTCCCTCAGGCAAGTCATCTATACACACCAAGAATAGCAACGGGCCCAAGACAGAGCCATACGGCACTCCACTTTTAACTTCGGCCCATTTTGGGAATGCGCCTCTTCACAAGCGACATCTGTTCCCATCCCCGTATTTAACCCTTTATCCATCGGAGGAGTTTGGCTCTTATTCTTGCCTCTAGCTCTAACATCTTAGTCAGCCTCCGATGGGGGATAGTGTCAAAGGCTTTCTGGCGCTGAAGGAACGCACCTATCTAAGATCGAGTGTACTCACACCTGTCGTAAAAGTCTAAAGAGGTTCGTGATGCACGACGTCTTTTCACTGAAGGCATGTTGTCTCCCAAATGAGAAAGTGTGTTTGTGTGTGCTTGTGTGTAAGAGCGCGTGCTTGCGTCTACAAGAATTTAACTTTCACGATTGTTTTTCTTTACTCACATCAGGGTAACCTGTTTAAGAGTTACATTATCATTTACTGACAGTTTATCCCTCCAAACGTGCTCATTTCTCTACCGCAATTACTACAAGAGAATGCCCAAAGCTCATCTCAGTAAGAAAACTAATCGTAAACAAGCATCTGATTAGACTGAAGATCCGTTTTCTGTAGAGAATGAGACACCAGCGCGCGCGTCCGCGGCCGACGCCAAGCCAAACTGGTCAGTCAGTCGTCGACAGCTGGCTTTGGTGGAGAGACTCCCAAGAAAGAAAAGTTTATGACAGTGCTGTAGTACAGTGATCACTTAGTAAACCTCCCGCACTGAACCTGTGAGGTAAGGTTTAGATGTTTTACGGAAGCTCATGTATAGAATCATTTGTAATAATACGATTATAGAGAGTGGGTGTGTAATAGTGAAGTCCCGTTGCTTGTATTGTACCCTGACGGTACTAATGTTACAAGGGAGACGCAACTGTGCAACAAAATTGTATATAGGATTGGTTCGAGCCTCACCGTCACTGGGAATGGTTTGTTCAATAAGCGAAAATCACAGCATTCTTTAGCTATTCGCCATCAGCTTGTATCTGTAACGTATTACCCAGTGTAAACAGCAGGTTCTTGTATGCGCACGACATGGCGTGATTTTCACGCCACAGTCGAGGTTCGACGGAATCAGCGGCTTAACGCTAAAATTAGCTTTACTGAACTGACACTGTATTTATGGTGTTTAGGGATAAAGGATGGTAATATGTATTAATTAATAGCTACGATAAGAGGAGATGAATGGCCGTATTACCGGACGTTGAGTGAAAGGCGTGTTTGATCAACTAGAGTACGTGCTGAGCGTATGAGAAATGGTGACGAGGTGCAGTTGCTCAGTGTCTCATAGAGAGGCGAGTTGGGTGGTGAAACGAGGGACTGGCCGGTTGTGGGGTCAGGTTGTTGGCACTGTCGCTCCACCACAGTCACTCTGAACAGGAAAGCCATGGCCACCGTGAGTCATTTACTCCATGGATTGATACTGCAAGCCTCATGGCAAAACTAGGAGCAAACTGGCAACAGAGCCAAGTCTGCAAAATGAGCGTCACTTGTGGCGCGTGACGGTCAGCCCACAGCTAGGGGCCCTTGTCACCTGCCTGACCTTGAGGTTGCATAACGTGACAAAAGGAGGGGGGGGGATACGGGGAAGGGAGTAGGAGGAGGGGGTATTATTAAGGAAAAAGGGGGGGGGAACCAGAGGCTAACAGGAAAGAGGAGGGGTTGCCAGGGGGAAGGGGGAGTACCAAGAGGAGGGGTAACCAAGGGGAGGAATACCATGGTGTAACACGTGGAAGGAGACGGGTGTACCATAGGGGTAAAATCCTCTACCCTCTGTGTGTATTGTTGATACTGTCATTATAATTATTGTATCCCGCCAAGGTCCGGCCTCCAGCAAACGACCACCTTGCTAAATGTGGCTAAATCCATTTCGCAGGTTAGGTAACGTGGTACACTGTACCGCGCGCCTTGGAGCTGCACCGTACCCCTGGAACACGACGGTACGACCTTTTTGAACACTAAGACCACTTGGGTATGTTTGCCTGACTCATATGTGTGTCAGGACAGAAGGCCGCGTCGTTATATCCAAGGGTCGTACCGTCGTAGTTAAGGGTCGTGCTGCCGTCTTGCAGATGTCATCGTGTGTTGTGACGTTTCTGGCCTAATGATTACTCAGTAGTCGATAAAGACATTGGTTCGAACCGAGCACACAAACACACTGCTGCAGGAGTGTTGGCTGAGTCGTGTGTGTGTGTGTGGGGGGGGGGGGGGCTGGGCCAGGCAAGTTAAGTCGGAAAATTTTTTATATTTATCGTAACATCGTTTAAAGAAGGTGGCATATTAAGCAAGATTTTGGGCACGTAAAGTTTACATCTTTACGCCTAACCTAACCAAACCAAACCAGACGTAATCTAACCTAACCTAACTTAACCTAACCTAACCTAACCAAACCTAACCTACGTTAGATAACCAGACGCCTAACCTTAAATCAAACACGCATAGAAAACCCTAACCTAACCTCTCCGCTTCAATAGTCGAGTAAAATGAAAAATAAAAGCCTAACGTAACTGACTTGCATGATTTTACAGAGCGCCTCCCACCCTTCCTTCGCCAAGCTAGGCTCGGGTGCAAGCAGAGGGTCCGCGCGCACAGGCGCACGGCAACATACGCGCACTTGGCGCTGCAGCTGTCGTCCCGTCCGTCACGCTGACCTGGACTCGTTAACACACGCGTCCTCCGCGCTAAGGTAAAGTCTCGTCTTCATCTTGATGTTCTTACATACGTTATTTTGACGCGGTAAGTCTTTTTTCACCCCCGGCAAAGATAAGCTGAGTATACACGTTTTTTTTTCCTCAGCTTAATCAAGCCGTGGTAGAATGTTGATAAAGGCAAGTTTAGTTTCCTCAGCTTGACGCTGTATAGTTTGACATGAAAAAGTGTTTGCTTCAGCTTGATTTGATTATATACGTTAACCAAAGCTTTTTCCCACAGCTTGATGCTGTATTTGTACGGTAACTCTGTGTTTCCTATATCTACATATTTTCGGTTTTGATCTTGATGTATATTCAAACTTTATTTTACTCTATGTCCCTTTTTTTTTTCTGTGCCAGCAGGTGAGCAACGGTGACATCAGGGATGGAGCGGTGATGTCGCAGTGAGGATGGCGTGAGGAGGAGGAGCAGCAGGAGGAAGCAGCAGTCAGAGGCCCAGAGCAGCAGGCGAAGCAGTGCAGTCTAGCGGTAGGTGAGGTTAGCTGCTCAGCCCTACGTAAACACCGTTTCTGTCTCACATTATTACTATTACTATTATTATTATTATTATTATTATTATTGTTATTATTATTTTTCTCCGTGATGTTACTAGTAGTAGTTGTAGTATTTTTTCATTTATCTATCTACTAACGTTTTTTTGCTACTATTTTTCTCTTATTGCAAATGAGTTTCTGTTTTTACGTTTTCACCGGGCATTTACAAACGCTCGTAATTTCTTTATTCCTAGGCGGTTCAAACTCTAACTTTTTTTAATATATATTTTCTCTTAGTTCAACGTTTGAATTTACTCTAACTTTTTTTAACATATATTTTCTCTTAGTTCAACGTTTGAATTTTTAGGAGGACAAGGGTCACGTACTGAGTTTAATTACGGGCAGATCCGTCGTGCTCAAGGGTCGTAACATCGTGCTTTGAAAAAGTGTCGTACCATCGTCCTTAAAATGGGTCGTCCCACCGTCCTTAAAAGGGGGCTGTACCATCGGCCTTAAAAAAGTTCGTAACATCGTTCTTTAAAAAGGGTCGTACCATCGTCCTTAAAAATGAGTCGCACCATCATACACAATTGGTCAAATCAAACTGACAAAAGCAGACTGAACTGTAATACGTTTTGCCAGTCACCACACACACTCACGACCTTTCCCCATGCAGTCCCCCGTTCAGTCAAGGCGTCGGCTAACCCTATTACGACCATATTTGCGGTCGTCGTCAGGCGCGCCTGTGGGTTACCACAACCCGACGCTGGCCCACAGCACCTCCCACACGCATGACCCACCTCCCCCGCCCCCCTCTCCCCCCCTCCGCGCGGGGTCTCTCGACGCACGCGAGCTCGTCAGTCGCTGGCGATTAAATTTCCGGGCGCTCAGTGTGTGTATGAATTATACCCGTTGCACGCCTCCGTACTTAAGCTTCCGCGCATTCCCTCTAGATGCGTACGTGCTTTACACCCACGCTATCACTGAAATGTTTTGTCTGTGTGTATGTAATGAGTAAATATTTTTATTATCAAAACTCATAAAAGAGTAAAGCGTGCGTGTGTGTGTGTGTGTGTGTGTGTGTGTGTGTGTGTGTGGGAGAGATCTAAAGGAGCATGTATGCTATACATAGACATATCAAGACCGTAGTTTCATCTGGTAGAAATTGATACCTTGGCTACAGGTTCAGACCTGACCCTTAAATAGCAAGGTCAAAGGCCAAGACCATCGTGACTACAGGTCGTACCGGCGTGCTCAAGGGGTAAACAAACACTCTGATTGGCTGATACGGAGGTCGTTAACTAGGTGAGATCATGGCTCGGGGTCGTCAATGCCAGACTGTTGCTGGTCTGTTTAAACCAACAGTCGTCGGGTGCTTGGAGTTCACTGTGGGTAAGAGGAAGAGGAAAAAATATACCTTTGAGATTTTAATGTAGTTGATTACTGTATCACTGCGATACAGGTGTACATAGGGGAAGTGGCACCAGTGTATATAATAGATGGGAAGTAGTAGTACCAGTGTATGATGAAGAGGGGGGTATTGGCACCAGTGTATGATAAGTAGGGAATGGTAGTACCAGAGTATGACAATGGAGATGGGAGGAGGAGGATTGTGCCATCATTAAAGACGAACACCATGTGGCCAGCAGGGTGGCAAACACCGTATCCCTCAGTCTTACTGAATGGTTTCTCCAGGGCATTAAGGAAGGAGTTAATTAGGCTCATTAAAGCCGGAGTCCCGGGCTTTTTGTTGGCCCGCTGGGTCATCGACCTGGGCATCCGGATGGCTCGTGTGTCGTGTTCCTCGAGTACAGTAAGTACGACCCTTGAGCGTTGGTACGACACCTTGAGCGTGACCATGTCGTCCCCTAAGGGTATGATAACCCGGCCTTTGACTCGACCCTTTGAAGAGTCCAAGTCCAAAGGTTAAGGTCGTCATACCCAAGGGTCGTAGCGTCGTGCTCCACGGAGTTACTCGAGGCGATGTTCTTTTCTCGACGAGTCGGATCATTACGTCAAAGACGACGCATCGCGTGTGTGTGCCGTGATAACGGGTGTAGCCTGAGTGTACCTTAGGGAAGTGTGCGCCAGCGTGGTACGGGGCCTATAACGGTACTTGAACACGAACGTCACGCACGCACAGGCGGTGCAAGGGAACTGTTGCGTGTTGAGTGTAGTCGAGAGCAGATGACGCAGCACAGACGGTTGGGACACGACCGACGGGTGCGTAGCCCAAGCCCGGGGTTGTAGTGCAGCGGTGTGGTGGACACGGCAGATGGCGAAGGACAGGTGGTGTGCACGGCAGATGGTGGAGAACAAGGTAACTTTCTCCCGGCACCATCTAATGGGTTTGCTAACTTCTCTGCAACAACATTGCTATAGCAAACGGTATTTCATTGGGCATTTCATCACATCTCAGTCCTTTGTTGCAGGTATGGAGGCGATGTTCTTGTTCCTGGTGTCAGCAGCGGGAGTCAGCCATAGTCAGGCGTCCGACGTGCCGTCAGCAAGGCATGGTTTCTCCAACAACAGCATCTCCACAACAACGCCCGCCAAACATCATCATCCTCCTCCCGCTGTAGCTGCCCTATCGCCTCCCACCCCTCCAAGGGCCTCCGTTTTCTACGATGGACCGTCTCCCCAACGCGGACATCCCTCGGGAGACGGAACTGTCGCCAACTCTCACGAAAACCCAAATGACATCGTGAAATCCTCACTAACCCTAAGTCAAGACTATCTGGAAAAGCTCTTAGACGACACAGGAGAACTTGGGCGGTTTACAGAGGGGAGACACTGTGACAGATGCGCCGTTCTCACAACAGGCGTATACCAGGGCAGGAGGATGCTGGTCTACAAACTGGCCCCCGGTGGTGTGTTTGCAGGCAAGAGGACAACAGCATCAGCAGCAAGCGGGAATCACGGAGATGTAAAGAAATCTCAAAGCAGTGCCGTTCATTTCGACGTTTACGAAAACCCACACGAATATTCGGATTCCGTAGTTGTGCTGTCCGGGTACGGTAGACGTGAGGGAAATAATGAGCGGAATTTCATTCGTCGTCCCGTATCTAAATGGGGCGTACGGTACCTGGAGGCGCCACCGCCTCTCGCGTCCATGGAGAACCCCTACCTTCCGTCTGGAGGTGACGATCTAAGCCTCGGTTCCCGCGCGAGACCGAAGTACAAGCCCGGGAGACGAGCGAAACCCGGCGTTGGCGCGCAGAAGGAAGAGGTGGTGGCGGCGATGCAGCGGCAGGTGGCGCAGACGGTGAAGGCGGCGAGGAACACGGGCCGCGGGATCTGGCTCTCCCTCCTGCTCCTCCACTACCTGGGCTTCCTCCCGCGGCTGCCCGGCCTCCCGAGACACACTGACCCGGACGAGGTCGCGCCCACCGTGGTCAACACTCCCTAAAAGACCTATTCTCCGACTCTAGTTATACTGATGCGGTGGGCTCAGAGGTGACCAGTCACTCTCTCTCTATTCCGAATCGGGTAATGATATTTGGGCTCAAGGGTCAATCTACTTGGTTACTTATGTCTCGGTTCGTCTTACCAGGTGTTAAAGTTTTAAGAAAATATTCATTTATAGTTCTCCTTTACATACACTGATCGCTGGTTGTACTGTCGTCTTTTTAAAGAGTGAATGCAATATGTATATCAGAATAAAGTCGTGGAGATTACTCCTTGTGTTCGTTAAATAGTTTGAGTAATTATTGATAATAATAAAATAAAAAATTTATAGCACTCCAACTTTCTTGGTGTCACAGACGACAAAGACATGACATTCCATCCCTATATCACAAATATCAACACAAAGCCACCAGAACAGTTACTGGTTCAAGATTTAGGCAAGGAAAAGAATCTATTTAGTACCTCTAATAGTGACGACACTGAACAACTGTCAGATGCCTTGTGCTTAAACAACAAAGGCATCACGTCATCACACTTCTTGACTGGTAGCTCCATCCGATGGACGTGGATGGCTTTCTGAGTGCTACGGGAGCCCCTTAGAAAGGAATGCTTAGATAGGAAGGTATAAGGTAAGGTATTTGTGTGTGTGTGTATGGAACGGAACTGAAAGTGTTTTTGATATTATTCTTCAGCACTTCTTCAGATTTCAAGTCCACTTGTTCTGCGTGCAACATAACAGTTTTACCTCTTTTGTTTACTGTCATTGTATGCATAAAACATGATACAACATTTTTAGATTGATTGGATAAAAACAAGGAACTAATCTGAACAATTTAACATAGCTTTCCACTAAATCTCGTTTTCTTTCAATGTAGTACTTGTATTGTAATGTTTGGGGAGAACTCTGTTAACCTACTTGGACACCTGTAGTGCTAATCACCTAGTTCACGTATATATATTGTATGTGCATATTCAGACCACAACTCAGACGTGTGTGTAGAAGAGGTATTTACCTGATAAAGTATTTACACAACTCTCTCTTCTGAAATAAAGTAAGAATTTTTTCTGGCCGTTCAAAGTCGTATATCCTCAACTAAGAATAGCCTAATCAGTCTATTCTGTTACCCTCTTGACCACGATGGTACCACCCCTGGGTGTGATTGGAGTGATATTTTGACCCGATATTTGATAAATGGGTCCGCACGATTGTAAGAAAATAATCAAAAGATCTGACAATCTTGGCTAGGGTACAGGTCAACAACCATTTATTTACCTCTACCTGTATTGTTGGATGTGAACTGGGAGAACCACCTTGATGATGGTTTGAAGTAGATGTTAAATGCTGGATCTTCCAACTTTTCAGGAAGGCACATGTGTCACGTAACGTACAAAGCGTCAAGGAGAGCACTTAAGTGGTGTGTTGCTATGCCTTGGTAAAGTTTCAAACAAAGATTACAGCAGTTTATTTATATTCACTGATTTGTGTAATTTCACGAATTTTTGTGAGACACTATATTCTTTTCCATAAGCTGAAGCATCTGTAGTTGTCATTTTTCTACATTTCCAGCGAAGCGAAAGAGATGAGGAATGGGAAGGTGCAGGTAATGGTGGTGGTGGAAGCAAATACCCTGAGGAACAACACACACCAACCTCTGGAATTACTACAGAGGCAAGTAGAGCCATCAACGTACCCATTTACATGTGGAGATCATTGCCATAGGATCAGTGTATGGATGTGTTGTTAGCAGTTGGCGATTTGTGTTGGGTGACGGCACTTTAAATAATGTAAGTCAGCTCAGAGACATATTATCGACTTCGCCATGGCGCAAGGCTCCAAGAGGAAGGTGACTTCGCAATTTAAGATTAGTGTGATCACCAAGGAATCTAACTGAAAAGTACTGCAGCTAACAGAAATTGTTGCTAGAATTTCTTCTGCCATGTTTTAACGGTAGGAGTTTGTTCTCAGTATTATTTGTTGCCTGTGATATACGGATCACTATTAAAAAGATGTTTTCACACTTAAAGGACTATAGATGGGTTCAGAGTCGTACATTGTAGTGCCGAAAGTAGCAGATTCGATTTAGCGGCTTGATATCAGTGGATCTAAGAACTCTGTGGTTGGTGTAAGGGTCAGACTGACCACAGAATTACTATATGTATAAAGAACAAATCAATACGTGATGAGAGAATGAAAATAAAAGGTGTTTGTATGAGGGGAGTTATATTGGATTTTGAAAAATAGCTGAAACGATTAGATACGATTTGTGCTGTCTTGGATGCCTTTCCACTTCCTCAAAACGTGTTAAACATATCTATATTTCTTCACATTTTTCATTCAGGTCCAGCGCTAGTCTTGATGAGGACCTCTCCATGACTGAAGCAACTCTCATAGGAAAGTTCTGTTGGGATCCAGTCCGAAGGTTAGTTCGTATAATTGAGCTCAAGTAGCAGAGCTTAACCCATATCATTGAGCCCTGATACCAGTACTTACAATACCACATTTTCCAATGTATGTGTGAATTTATCAGGAGCAAAATACCTGTTGATATTGTTGAGCTTCAGTAACCAGAGCTTAATTTATATCAGCGAGCTCCAGTGCCATAGTATACATAATAGGTGAGCTCCATGCCAGTGCTTACTCATTACCACAGGGCTCTAATATATACATAGATTCGATAGAAGCAGAATACATGTCTGCGTCTGTAGTACAATAGTAAAACGCTAATCATAGATGTATAAACAAGAAATCATTTTCAAGGTAGCATATTTTTTTTTATCTTCTCTTTTGTCCTGTATGACCTCAGTGTAGCGACGCGAGTCAATCTGGTGACCTCTTACGTCACATTCAAAGGGGACGAACAGCCAACTATGTGTCTTAGATGATAAGAGCAGATAAGACTTATGTCACCGATGAGAGTGAGTGAGAAAAAAAAATCGACCTTACGGCACTGCATTCCAACCCCACTTGACCTGATGATGATCAAGTCTCGTGCTCAGTTGTCTGAAACGTGTGTTTGATGGCTGTACCCTCGCGTTTCAGTTATCTAAGATACTTCAGTTTTTTTCGTCAGTATATGGCTCGAAATAGGACAAGTTTCATGTCTTGATTATAAATAAGAAAAGGAAGATTTTCATGGATAATTGGAACATGATATGAAATTTGCCTATTTCTTGACGTTATGTTTAACTTTTCGTACGTTCAACGGTCGGCATGAACCTATTTTGTCGTAATCTACCGTTGCTTTGAATCACAAAGAAATTCTACGAAAGTAGTTTATTACACACGAGTTTCAATAACCTAGTCAATAGGGGCAGCTTTTCCGTGGCACAGAAAAAACAGTCAGCTCCAGACTTGCTGTATTTTTGACTACGTTTTAACAATCTTTTAAGACGACGGCACAGCCTTAGGGTACGACGGTACGTACCTCTTGCACGACGGTTCAAACCTTGAACACAACGTTACGACAGGTTGCACACGATGGCTTAAGTCTTTGACCAGATCCACAATGGTCAAGTCGCTCTGAAGGGTTTGAATATGCCTTGATTTAAACCCATTGGAAGTAATGGTGCTAAGGTTGTTTTCCTTATTACTAAACGAACTACTATTACTGAAGAATATCCTCAAGTCAAATGACATTCTCTACATTCTTTGATATGAAGCAGGAGACGTAGATTTCTTTGTAATATAAATTTCATGTTGGTGGAAACCCGTGAATAGTATAGTCAGTCCTCTGTTCATTTTCTACAATATCAAAGAGAATGCTATTTTAGGGTATCCTAAGTTTTTTTTTATATGGAACTTGGTAAAAGGTTAAATAATATCATTATGAATGACTTTTCAAACTGTGATATAGATTTTAGAAAGAAAACAGTCAACTGATCCATTTAAAGTTTATAGGATTTTATATAAAACTACAAGTGACAGTCGTTAGCTCTTTACAAGTCACTGCGTCTTTATATTTTATTATCTTAACTATTTATAGCACCTTTATCCATTCATCTTCCCTATGACATCCAATGACTTTCGTACACCAATTAATCATCCCCTAAACGATTAATTTCATATTATTCATATATTTGTTCGGTCTCGTTAATGGACAGGGGAGAATAAAAATTCGAACTAAATTTAAGGATGCTGAACAAATTTTGATCATCCCAATTTTCTATTTCCCTGCTAGAGAAGGTTGAAGGGTGACTGATCTTATCTTCCGTTGTACCACTCATTGAGTGATTCCTTTCCACACCGTATCCGTTGTATCTCAGGAGTTGATACAACGAATTTGAGCGGAAAGGATTATAATTTTTGCTCTCAAGGTACAGCCTCCTGCACTTATTAGATTTTGTTGACTAGTGTTTGGGGTTTTGCCCCTCTCTCTCTCTCTCTCTCTCTCTCTCTCTCTCTCTCTCTCTCTCTCTCAACCCATTATGATAGAACACACCATGTTACTGGCATAAATACCATCAAGAAGTCTGGACGAATGAAATACAAAAAGAGAATTACTTTCAAAAATACATTTATTTATCAGGTTTTATACATCTATATATATGACTTTGCTATGTACACTTTGATGTGGCGTGAAAATATAAATTTCTGTACATCTATATAAATGTTCATGTTTATATTAATGTTTGATGGTGAGTGAATTATTTTTTCTTTTTTTTTCATGGAATTAAAACAGTGAACCCACTTGTTAAATTTGTATCACAGAAACACGGGCTGACATGAGCAAGGCGTCAGGAGCTCCTTCGGAGCTCAGACGTAAGACTAGGCTGACGCCAGGGGCGCCGCCTCAGCCGCACTTCAGCAGCCCAGACGTAAGACTAGGCTGACGCCAGCTGACGTCAAGGGACACCGCTTCAGCAGCCCCTTCCAACAGCCCAGACCCAACGCTACACAATAAATAATTCGACACATCCAGAGTAACGATAAATAGCGAGCACCAAGACGGAGAGACAGACCTCCAATATAAAAAGTTCCAATAGAAAACGACAACTTCTCCATGAGCAGCGTCGTCTCGTCCGTTAGAGAAAACGGGTCAGTTTATAAATCGCATTTGCATTGAACTAGCACTGTACTGAATACAGACTTTTCACAAGGCCTTGCTTGCGTCCTACCGCCATACACTACCGGCGTTTCGGCCAGCGTCCTCAAAGGCAGAGGGTCTTCCTTGCCTGGTTCGTATATTTTCATTAAATGTTCGAGCTCGCATCAGTGTCTAGTTCGTTGCTGGCTGCACCCTTTGACAGGCAGCAGACAGACACAGACCCTCGAAATTCAATGTTCCTGCTTTCCATGAAAGACCTTTTGTGTGCTATGTACAACACCTGTGTTGTTTGCCTTCTCTCGGGAATGAAAACTGGCACCTACAACTTTTGTCCAACTGCTTCACCGTTGAGTTCGAAAGCAATGAATATTGTCGTTCGATTAAGCTCGTGCAGGCCAGCACGAAACACATTTCCTTTTTTTTTTCTCACGAGCGATATTTTCTATGAACATAAATAATCTATAACTTGTTCCACGACAGAAGACTGCTCGTGGGTGTTCACCTGACTAGTCTTGTTATTGGCCCGTCGAACAACCGCATATTGTACTATTCTCCTCGCCGCTTCGCTTCACATTAGGATAAGAGCTGCCTTTATGAGACGACGGGACACAACACCTGCTTGCCTGCACGTCGCCCAGAACTGGCGGCGGTGGTGAGGCAGGAACAACCTCGAGCTCCTTGCAGAAGGACGCGTGTGTGTAGAACATACGGCTCACAGGAGACGAGTCGGTTGCTGTTTGCAGATGACGGGGCTTCGGCGATGTCGGAGGAACATATCGTATGGAGAGAGAGGGGGGGGGGGCACCCAGCCGTAGGGTAAGTTCCAGTACGACGGCGTGGAAGCTGGCGTCGTGAGGTTTCCTCGTCCCGCTTAGTCGAAGAAGTCGCACACAGCAAAGGGCGTCTTCCATCTGACCCCCCGAGGAGGGAAGGTCGCGTCCTCGATCACGTGGGATCACCACTCCCGACGGCGGCGCCTGTGGCGGCGGCGGCGGCTGTGGCTTCATTGGACTTCGGTCTCGAGGGGCGGGGCGTAGCTGAAGCCCTGGAAGACGTGGTCCACGGCCTGGACGGAGGCGGAGAGCAGGGCCGGAGAAGCCGGGGAGTGTCCAATCACCGCCTCCTTCGTGAACATCGGGTCCACGTTCCTGGTGTCCGCCGCGCCGTTCTGCAACGGAGGGGAAAAGAACGTAAGGGAACGCGCACACGTTACGCGCACAGCAGGAGGTGGACACCGTGCAAGGGCGAAGTCGGGACTGAGGACTGATGAAGATGGGATGTTTGCACGAGTGAAAGGACATGGCGAGGGAAGACAGTAGGGTAGAGTGATCTGAATCATAGATCATATTATCTATCTATCTATCTGTCTATCTATCTATCTATCTATCTCTATCTATCTCTCTCACTCACCACGGTAGGGACGAAGGGGGGCTGGAGGCCGCGCCTGGACACCACGTCCCAGTCTATGGTCTTGAAGAACTCTTGGCTCTTGACCTCCTCGCCGTCCCGCGCTCCGGCGCCCAGCCGCTCGCGTGGGTCCTTCTGCAGCAGCTGTAGGGTGAAGGGCGAAAAGCCGTGTCAGTGAGGCCGCCTCCTGTCACAGCCATATACGTATCTCCTTTTGCACATAAATCGTATCACAACCCCGTTTTCCTCACGATAATTCAGTGGCGTAAACGTGATTTCGATTTTCTTCATAATTTCCTTTTAGCATGACTTTAAATTCATAGACATTCATACTGTTTATGATTAGTGTGTAATCACATGATAAATGATAACTTGGTGTAATAAGTGAATGAGGATGTGTTTGACGATATATTGAAATCGTTATCGCTACAATCAACAGGGGATAGATAAGGAAAGTGTGTGTTATTACGGATCAGAGCGACTCGAGGATACGTACGCTCTGGTCTTTACGAGGTTTGACTGTGTGTGTGTGTGTGTGTGTGGAGGAACAACAGAGGGAGTCAAAGTATTAACCAGGTACTGAAGGAGGTGGAGGAGGAGGAAGAGGTAGAGAGGGAGGTGGTGCAGATAATAATAGCAGTAGTTCGCTCTTACCCCCTGCAGTATGTCCCGGGCCTTGAGGGTGACGGTGTGCTTGAGCCTGAGGGGCTTGTTCAGAATGGCGTCGTACATGGCAGGGGTGTCGCGGGAGTAGAAGGGCGGCAGGCCGTACAGCATCTCGTACAGAACGGCGCCCAGGGTCCACCAGTCCACCGCCCGAGAGTACGGCTGCAGACGGGATGAAAAGACTTGAAGAATTGTAAACAGGAGGAAACGTATTTATGTGGTCCGGAGACACTGTGTATCGTCAGAACTGTGGTGGGTTTGGGGTATTTGAAGGTAGATTAGTGCCTTGAAGATACCGTTAAAGTCTAAAATACACATGAAAAAGGGTGTATATGTGTGTGTGTGCATAAAAATACGAGGAAAATGAGAGACGATAAGTTCACAAGTGCACTTTCGTGTAATCATCATTCCAAGAAAGTGCACTTGAGAACGTATCGCGTTTCATTTACCTCGTGGTTTTATGCATATACTACATCGAGGCTGCACTCCACTCAGCAGGAGCAGGGACACTGATAGACTCCTTGGAAGAGAACAACACACGTTAACATTCGTCATAACCAGAGGCTAAACTGGTCACGCGTCCACGCACCTGTTTCTTCAGGATCTCCGGAGCGAGGTACTCCGGGGTGCCGCAGAAGGTGGCCGTCTTGGAGGAGGAGTACTGTAGACCCTCCTTGCACAGCCCGAAGTCCGTCAGCACAATGTGGCCCTCCGCGTCCAGCAGGATGTTCTCTGGCTTCAGGTCTCGGTACACGATCCCCTGAGGAAGACCATCGATGAGTTAATTGTCAGTTTAGGAGGGCAGTTAGGGGGCGTTATGAAGCCAAGTGGGTGTATAGTGGACACTGTCGGGAATAGGATTGTTGAAGGTGACGAAGGCAGGTGGTGTGATTGGAACGAGAGAGACGCACGAGGTCAGTTGGATTTCCTTGATATTTAGAAAAAGATACGAGACGGGACAGCCAGCAAGGTAGGTTTCGAGAGAAGAACCTGATGCCAAACATTGCCTCATGAATTTTAAGATCACGAGAGAAAGGAGAAAAGATCTGCCAGCGTTATCGAGGGCAGAGTCAGTGTTGTGTGTGTGAGGACAGAAGAAAACCTGAAATGAGTGTACGAAATCAATGCCTTAGGGGTATGTGATATACGACTGGAGGATAACTGAAAATAAAGAGCAATAAAGAGAGAGAGACACCAGGAATAATTTATTTACCTCATTCTAAATACAGAATGTGTTCACGACATATGTCAACACAGGAGTCAAGGCAAAATGTATTCGCCTCGGATACGGGAACGTCAAAGCGGATTGGATTAGTATGATCAGGGGAGCAGTGCAGGTGTGAGACGTCCATGAGCCGCGCAAAGGCATAGAAGATCAAGACGGACACGCCAGCAGATAACTCAACTCTCGCCTCGACAACAAGCAGGCATGAACGAGTCATTGGAATTGGAGGAGGAGGAGGAGGAGGAAGACTTGTATAGCCCAGGTTTAGTGGGTACTTGTGTGCCCCGTGTTAAGAAGATGATTATGTGGCCAGAGTAGCGGACTGAGGGACGACCTGGGGATAGAGATAGCGGAGGCGGTCGTGTTTCTTCTCCTGTTATAACAGTTCTTTATCATCACAGCCAGATAGAGACGACTGGTAACAGCGACCGGGTGCAACCTTTAACAAGCATCGGAGTTGGGTATCTCGCCGACCGACCGCCGCGGTAAAGGTCTGATAAGAAGGTGGACAAGAATGTGAACCCTGACATCTCCCACGCCGCCCTCGCTCGTCCGTTAGAGATAGAGGAAGCTGTAAGGACGACCTAGGGGGGGCGTGGCCTTTCGATAGGTCCACCGAACTTGATAACAAGATCATCAGTTTCGGGCGTGAGCTGATACGACACCAGTCCTGGGATTTCCCCCTCCTCCTACGCTCTGACATGGGGTCAAGAGGTTCTGAGGTTTTAAGATAACGATGGCGACTGAGGCCAGAGACATGCTCTGGGGGTTTAGGAGGAATTTTGTAGAAGTTAAGGTGTCGGTGGTTGGACTGTGGTGCTTGGATTAAGTAACAGCAACAGAGCGAGAACAACATCGGACGGTTCAGATAGGAAAATAAAGTGAATGAAGGTGGATAGTATATGTTTAAGGACAGGATCATGGATAGGAGGGATGGGTGACGAACTTATCCACAAGATGGGATAGGATGAGAGAGTCGAACAACGTCGAGGTTGGGGAAGACGTTGGAGCATAGGACGTCGACACCGCCAGGGCTGACGGACGCCGTCAGAGTTAACTAGAGATCAGAGGGACTCAGCAGAGCCATGACTATAACAAAAGGGAGTCTTAGAAGACTTAAGATGAAGATGGTGAAGTGTATCGGAGGTGAGGAATACATACATCAAGGTCGCTCAGCTGTTCCGGAGGTGAGCAGTATTCAAAGTCGGACAAAATTCTGGGCTTCATCGGTAGAAGTAATGGATACAACAAACTCGTTGGCAAACGTTTTACCTCGAATGAGGCAAGGTACTTTTTTCTCCAACACGATTGTTAACATATGGAACGATCTACCAATCAGAGTGGTTGAAGACACTGTAAACTTGTTAAATATTTTGCTTCAAGTCCACGACTGGCTTTATTTGCGCCTCCTTAGTCACATGTACTATACATTCTGCGGGTCGTTCTCTCTGAATTATCTGTAAACCCTCAAATTTTTACCGAACTAATCTTTGAGTTTCTGATATCTTCCGCTATCACAGACAAAAAGGACCCTGTGGTCCGTTGCCGTCTGAATTCCTTTGTACGCCTTTGTATAACGGTATCGGACGTAGTGACCATTACCAAGGTCAGTCAACTGCATATTAGAGGCGAGCAATATCAAGGTCGGGTCGGTCGGGTCGGTCGGTTCGGACAACGTTATCTGTGGCCACTAGAGGACGCGAGGTGAGGCGAGCGATGATGTCCAGGTTGGCGAGATGTGTCAAAGGGATAGGTAAGGCTAGGGAGGTGAGATTGCCAGTCGTCAAGGTCGTCAAGGATAGAGCAAGGCTAGTGGCTATATGGGGGAGTGTTGGAGGGTACTATCAAGGTACGTGAGGGAGTGTTGGAGGGTACTGTCCAGGCGTGTGAGGGAGTGTTAGAGGGTACTGTCCAGGCGCGTGAGGGAGTGTTGGAGGGTACTATCAAGGTATGCGAGGGAGTGTTGGAGGGTACTGTCCAGGCGTGTGAGGGAGTGTTGGAGGGTACTGTCCAGGCGTGTGAGGGAGTGTTGGAGGGTACTATCAAGGCATGTGAGGGAGTGTTGGAGGGTACGATCCAGGCGTTTGAGGGAATGTTGGAGGGTACTATCCAGGCGTGTGTTGGAGTGTTGGAGGGTACTATCCAGGCACGCGAGGGAGGGTTGGAGCGGTATGGCAGCCTTACCTGGCTGTGCATGTAGGTGAGGGCGCAGCAGATCTCGGCGGCGTAGAACCTCGCCCGGGCCTCTGGGAACACCCTCTCCCGTTGCAGGTGGAAGAAAAGCTGCAGGCGGAAGAAAAGAAAAGGCTTTAATTCACTTTCACGACGGTGAGTCGAACGATCATCGTCATCACTGCGTTTTATCCTCACACGATTGTCGGACGCTTCCCCCGAACCTCCCAGTAAGGGGGTTGTGGAGGGGGTAGAGAGAGATATCCTCTCACCTCTCCGCCGTTGACGTAGTCCAAGACGAAGAAGATCTTGTGTGTAGTGGTGAAGGCGAAGTGGAGCTGGACGAGGTAGGGGTGGTTCATCACCTTGATGAGCACCGACCGCTCGCTCAGGACGTGCGCCGTCTCGTTTCGCCTCACGATCAGTTTCTTGTTCAGCACCTGGCACCGGGGGGAGGAGGAGGAACCGTAAGAAACGTTATGTACTTTGCGTAATGGGTGTTGTGTGTGTGTGTGTGTGTGAGTGTGTGTGTGGCATAGCCTTACGGCGTCGTTGCGTAATTATCTCATGAACGAGACACGAGTGGCACACTTTTGGTATACGGAGATATATATATATAGCGGTTTGAACGTACGGATCATGAATGAAAGAACACGCCAGATGATTGAGGGAAATATTTTTTTTAAGACAAGACGTAAGGGTCGAGTCCAGAAGACTCGCTACATCTTTAGAAGGACACGCACACTACTGGAGGTGGGTTGGGGTTGGGGTAGAGAGAGAGAGAGAGAGAGAGAAAGAGAGAGAGGGATGGGGGGGAGGTCGGGTGCGCAGTGAAACACTGACCTTGACGGCGTAGATCTTGTCGTCCTGCAGGTACCTGGCCAGCATCACCCGCCCGAAGCTGCCCTTCCCTACAACGCTCAGGAACTCGAAGTCAGACGGCGTTAGCCTGTAGGAGGAGGAGGAGGGGGAGAAGCATGATAAAAGGAGGCGGCGGTGATAGTCAGACTAACTAGTAAGCCATCACAGTGTTCTGCTGTCGGAGGTATTGCGTGCAGGTCTTCAAGTGTGTGTGTGTGATACAGACTTTGAGTAATAACTTCTATGCCTCGAGTACTTACGACTTTTTCTCGGTGCAGCCGAGGTCGATGCTGGTCTGTGACTTCAGGGAGTGCGTGTGGCTGCTGGAGATGCTCAGGTCGTTTTCTTGTTCCTTCTCACTCTTGCAGGAGAGCGGCTTCCTGTAGAGGGCAAAACGTATCTTATTGCAATGCCTCAACACCGTAGTGGGCAGAGTTATCCCCTTACTGAAACATGAAGAACTCAGGTAACGAGATGAAACGTTCCAAGATATTAACACAGTGTTTACGTGAGTTCGAGTTAAGAGGAGTTCGATGCTCTAACCTGGAAGGAGCTGGCGCTCCTGGGGGCATCAGGAAGCGAGGGTCGAGGACTACGGAGGGCGTGGACGGGGCGCTGCTCGTCTCGCTGCTACTGCTAGACGACGTCCGGAAGCGGTCCAGCTGCAGGAACTCCCGCACCTCCGCTCTGTTGAGGAGACAGCGAATGTTGTTGTGGTCCTGCCGGTCAACTGCGTATATGATACGTACATAAACCCATAAATACCCCGGCTACCTCCTGCGTAGCTCAGTGTTAGCAGTCAGGGATGACAGCGAACCCCAGACAGGGACGTTTTTGGCAAAAAGGACACATACCTACCACCTAATTAAGGTGGCCGCACAAATTTACAAGAAGATGACCTTCCCTTCCCGTGCCACCGCCCGTTATTGAGATCTACATAACGTCATACTGAGGCGGGAAAGGTACTAAATCAACAGTCCGCACAGAGCGCAGGAAAAGGCTGTGTGAGGTGGACTTACATTGTGACGATCCTGGGGTCGATCATGACGGCCTGGATGAAGGCGTCGAGGTGGTGGCGTTCGACAGGCTCCTGCGTCGGAAGCTGGACTCCCGCGTCACGCACCTGCCGCCGCCACAGAAGTAAAACAACATTAGTCGTACGGTAACAGCTTAATAAATCATATATAAATCAAGTATCATCACTATTACTAATAGTGGTATATATATATATATATATATATATATATATATATATATATATATATATATATATATATATATATATATAT
>JAYMFT010135500.1:0-12944 GCA_038088735.1 Panulirus argus
TTGGTTCACTTTCCCTCTTCTATAGGTATTACTTTGGCTTTTGCTCCCGAGAGCTGGCTGCTTGTGTGCCCCCACCATTAGCTAGACTACGCAATACTCGGCAAGTTGCTGCGTCACATGATTATTGTGTGGCCATCTGCAACGCAAGGGTGTGTCGTTTTGATAATTGCTTCTTTCCCTACACGTCGGAGCTTTGGAACTCTCTACCTTCTCATGTCTTTCCCAATAACTATGACCTGGCTGATTTCAAGAGACAGGTCTTTCTTTTTCTCAAAAATTCGTAAATACTTCCCCCCCCCCTTTTTTTCTTTTTCCTTTTATCCGTGACTGGGACCTTCAACATAAAAAGAATATATATATCTTGCAGGTGCGGAGTCGCAGGTGTCCTTACCAGGGGATAGAGATGTTGCGGAGGTCATGGGTAGTGTTGAGGCCAGGCACACTGCACCAGTGTTCGGGGGTCGCTGCTATGAACACTGCAACACAAGAGAATACTTTAGAATTAGGACAACACTTTCCTAAGTGAAACACTGCTTCATATAAGAACACTTGCTCACAATAACGCTGGAACACACGACAACACAACAGGAGTACACCACTTCTTGAATCACTACAATGGACAGCAATACTTATTCACTGGAACACTGCAACCACAAGCAACAAATGTTCACTGCAACACTGAAAAACAAAATCAATCTGGTTTTTCAGAAGACTTAATATTAACAACGCTTTATTACTGTTGGTGGAAGACACATGTGAACACTAGCCTCAAAAAACATTGAAATGCAGCACTTATTTGTGGAGCGCAACACATGACACTTGCCTTTGGTACAAGACAACATGTGGAAACGCTTCCATCGTAGATGACTTATTCATTGGTACATACAACATACAAAGAATATTACTTGGTTGAACACTGCAATACAAGGTTATACTTGCTGACTGGAACACTGAAGCACTCGACAATACTTACCTAGTAGAACACAGATGCACGACAACGCTTGTTTCCTAGAACACTGTAGCACATGATATACTGCTCGTTTATTGGAACGCTTACACATGACAACGCTTGCTTAATCGAACACCACAACAACTAACAACACTTATCAAGTATAAACGATACTGGAACTCCACAACACAACGCTAACATATGTTGGCGAGAACAGTACTTCGCCGACTGCAACACTGCAACACACGACCAAACTTGATCACCGGAAAATCTCAGTAGAAAATACCGTCGACATAGCTGAACGCTATACCGTACGGCAAAACTTGCACTGCGAATCACTACAACTGGGGGCAACACTTACTAATGGAAATGTACCTCGCGATAACACTTGCTTAGCGAAAAACTAACACATGGCAACACTAACTTAGTCGGACACTGCATACACCACGGCACTTGCCGAGATGCCTGATGAGCATCCTTGGCGGAAGTCTGAACCAACACCAACAGTGACACACCTTTTGTCCCATGTCAACACATCTGTCAGGATCATCATTAGACACGATAGGCATATAGAGGTGGCAGGTAACATCAACAGTGACTAATTCTAACACATCTCTCGTCCCATGAACAGTGTCAGGTTTACAACCGATATATCGGATCATCATTCTACACGATGGTTATACAGATGTGGCAGTTAACCTCATTTAAAATCAGTGATTTCTTGGGTTGTGGTACATACCAACAGTGACACTGGGACGGATTCAGCTGGCAACATGCACCACTGGGATCAGGGTGAATGGTAACAGTGTCAAGAGCTGTGTGAATCTCTGGATAATGTGACTGGGATACACTTCTGAGAGAGGCTGATAAGCAAGTTAGAAAGTTTACATTCCAGACACTGATGTTTCCAGGCGCACGTATCGCAAAAGCGTCCACAAAAGTAAATCAGGTGACCATCCCTGTTATGGGGATCAGCAGAGAGTTGCCGCTGACTGGAAGTTAAGAACTTGGTATTGCCACAGAGTAGACCAACTCACTAGGACATGATCCTGGTGCATACCTGGTGAAGTCTTCGGATGGTCTTCATCCCCACAGCCCGGGCTGGACCCAGGCTGCTAGATTTGATCGTTGGAAGCCGTAGCCCTCAGGCCTACATAGCCTCTAGAGTCTGGCTGGCCTGGTACACTTTGTAGGTACTTGTCCCATCCTGTTTCTGAAGGTATATGGCAAGGCGTTGAAGATTCTTGGGCCCCTGATATTTTAGGTGTTCTCTCTTTGTACATATCGCACCTTTGGATTTCAGAGGTAGTATTTTACACAGTCTTCCATGCCTTTCGTGCCAGAAGGATGTTATTTCCGAATGTAAGTTGGGGACCATACCGTCTAGGATTTTCCAGGCATAGATGATGATTATAACTTTCCCGTCTACGCTCCAGGGAGTATATTCTCAGAGATTTCGGCTGTTCCTAGTAATCTAGGCTCTTTACCACATTAGTATGTGCTGTGAAAAATCTGGATGTTTTCTAATTCCGCAATTTTGCGCGCCTTGTAGGGTGATCTTAGGACTCAATAATATTCAGCTGGTGAAAGTATTAGCGCTTTGAATCATATCAACAGTGGTGTTTTTACCCTTGTCCTGACGGTCCGCAGGATCCGTCTGACATCATTCTGCATGAGGTCTTTCACGTCATTCAGCTGGCTGATGATGGCGCCTTTGTCTCTCCGATATCCTGTATCATTTTCTATTTCTTCATTTTCTTCATAAAAGAAAAACTGAAACCGAGAAACTGCAGGAAACACTTGTAAACGTTGGTATTTGAAAAATGGCAAGAGGACTTTAGAAATGAAATATCAGGTTGATCGGTGAAGAGCAAAGCCTGGTGGCACCTTGAAAACGAGCATGAAGGACTAGCAGCACGTTTAAGTGCACCCAGTGGCTCTTTAGGCACTAGCATCCGTCATTTCATTTCGGAAGTGAGATGCAATTTCCCAAGCCAGACCTACCTTTCCTAATTGCTTCATCCTCTTATCTATTTCTGTCGTTACAAGAGAAATGTACAATCTGCTTCTAGACACTAGCTCTGGTGAAGCCTACCTTGCAGTCCTCTTTCACTCTTGTACTAAACAGCAAACTTGGTCACTGACCTGGAAGAAAGCGAAAGTCGTGGCCTTGCACAACAATAAATGAAACACTTTAGTAGAGAACTCCACATTAGAATCTATACTATTAGTAACTGATGAGAATTTGACAAAACTTTCATTGGGCGATTAGAAAGATCACTGATAAGAATCCTTCGTTAAGCAGTAAGCGGGTGTATGTCAGGCTTATTCCTGCGAACGACCTCCTGAGATATTGCTTGAGCATTAAGCAGACGTTGGCACAAAGGACTAGTATCTAAGCTGTAAAGGCTTGAGTTAGACGAAAATCATCTGTATTTTTTTAGAAAATCATATAATCGAACTTTTCAGTTTGTGATCAGTGGTCATTCCTCCGATGAATGGGCTACAGAAGCTGGTGTAGCCCATGGCAGTATGTCAGGACCGGCCCTATGGAACCTACACTCTGACGACATCTTGACTCCACTGCCAAAGGCCTGAGCTAATGCGAATGATTACAAAGTGACAGCAACTGACCGTTTGTGACTGTGTGGAAGATGTCTTAAACTTAAACATTTGAGTGGTAAGAGTACAAAGACATGCAGGTGTTTCGGAGAGAAAAACCAGCAAACTTTTCTCATAACTAAGGAGCGAAATATTAATCAAGTCTGTTCTTAAACGTGTCTGTGTATGGTGCTGCCTTCAACCACTCTGATTGTTAACAGTCCTGTTCAAGAAAAAGTAAAACGTTTGCCCACACATTTGTATTCATATCTACGAGTAAAGTCAAAAGAGTCATACCTTAAACAGCTCGTTTGATCGACATAATCGAAGCCTTTGATATTTTTGAATAATTGTATTATATCATCTCTTAACCTTCTCTTTTCTGATATAAAGAAATTTCAATCGTTCTGTTGGTTCTCGTAGGATATGTTTCTCAGTCGGAATCATCTTGGTAGCTCGCCTCTGTACTCTCCATTCCTGTAAGTCTTTTTCAGGTTGAGTGACCAAAACTGAAAGCATATTCAAAATCGAAAGACACCAACTATTTGCAGAGAAAGAGGATAGTTTCCTTAGACTTGAACGGAAAGCCCTAGCTAAGAATGCAAGAATTTTGCTCACGCTTTTTATTGCTTCGTGCACTACTAAACTTTAGGTCGTCAGAGAGTATTGCTCATGCCTGTCACCTCATTTACCTTTAGATCAACAGAATTTATGCTGTAGTTTGCCTTCTCATGTTTACCACAAATATGTAAAACGTTGCACTTATTGATGTTAAGATTCTTTTGCCATCTATGAGCTCAGTCCATCAGTCTGGCTATTTCAGTTTGAAACTGCACACGTCCAGTTTCAGTTGTGGACCTATTCGCAGCATAGTAACGTGTGCGAATTCCGACACCCTTCAATGCAGACAATGATCAGTATCGTTGATGTACATGAGAAAGAGAACCGGTCCCGAGACTGATCCCTGTGGCACACCATTCGTTACGTCTAACAATTATGAAGCTTGAACATTAATTACTATTCTGTTTACAGCCAATCAACCAATTTTGTAACCATTGAAGTACAACACCATCAATACCATGTGACTTGTCTTTTGCTAGTAATATCTTAAGGATTTTTTTTCTGATACAAATAGTTGATATCATCTGTTATATTTTCGTCATACTTGTTGATTTCATCATAAAAAAAATCAAGCATATTGTTAGATAAGCTGAGAATCGTTTTTTAAGTGGTGGTCCCCAAAATGGTTTGATATTTTGTCTCGGATGATGGATTCTATGGGTTTTACAAGTACAAACATAAAGCTAATTAGGTAATAATTTCTGGGCATTGACTTTTCTTGATATCGGTTACTTTGGCAACCTTCCATTCCTCAGGAACATTTCCCGTAGCAAGTGTTTCTTTCATTGTCTTAGAATAAAACTTATCTGGACCTACCGTTTTCTTTACTTTTATTCCATTTATTGCTGGTAGTATATCTTCAACTTTTATGTCAATACGTTGCAAAATGTTTTCATCTGTTTGCATTGGAGTTGGTTTCGGGACATGAGTTGTGTCTTTAGTTGTAGATGCAGATGCAAGCAAATCATTTAAGAATTTTGCAATGGCTTCGTCGTCATGAATCATGTCAAATTTCTCGCACTCAATGGATTGATTGACCAAGTAATGACTCTTATTTCTAACATAACTATAAAACTCCTTAGGTTTCTTTCACGATATTCAGTACAAGTATCTTGGTTTGCTCTACATAAATTTGCAATATTTACCCTGCCATATTGAATGATGCTTTGATGATTGGCACTCCTTTATCTATTCAGTGATTTAAGTGTCCTTTGTGGTACTCATTGACAATGAGAATTCTTTATCTAATTATCGCACCTTGTGCGTCATTCCACCATAAATGTATTTGCACATATATTCCTTTTAATGCTTTGAAAGTTTTACTGAAGCTTTTCGAAGAGGATATCATATCATATTCATTGACGATATCCTAGAATTGCCTGTCAAGAGCAATGCGAACATCATTAGAATTTGCAAATCTAAAATATGGTATTTTTTCACGATCTTCATATTCAGTATTACATACAGTATTGAAAGTTACCTCAAAAGTCATTTGCTGGTTATCACTAGTATCAAACTTTTCTCCAAATTCAACATTATCAACGAGATCCTGTTTTGCAGTTGGAGATAAATCTAATATGACCTTGTCGCGAGTGCGTCTATCACCTAACTGGGTCAGGACACTAATAAGAAGATTTAGGTAAAGCCCGCGCCTGGAGTTATTTAGAAAAGGATTTCCCCCATCATATAATTGTATAGTAAAATCTCACACTATTATCGAATCGTGTTTATCATAAATATCCTCTAAATCATCGTAAAGTTTTTCGTCCACCTCTGGAGTCTGTGCGGGGGAGGCTATAAACTAGTCCTACTTTTATCTTTTTCACGAAACGTTATATTTGATATATATAGAAAGATGTAGTCAATTATTAGCGGCTGCAACATTCTACATTAGGTGATTAAGCTGAGTCTTAACAAAAGGCAAGACACCACCACCTTTTTTTTCTTCTTCTTTTTCATGTTGAAGGCTCCAGTCACAGACAAAAGTCCTCATCAAGGCCGGGACCTAATTGAAATATAGAGAGAATTGAGAAAGGGGGAAAAACAGTTAAAATATTTACAAATTTTTGAGAAAGTGAAAAACATGTCTCTTGAAATGAGCCAGGTCATAGTTATTGGGAAAGATATGAGAAGGTAGAGAGTTCCAAAGCTTCGACGTGTTGGGAAAGAAACAGTTTTCAAAACGGCACACCCTTTAGTTGCCGATGGCCACACAATAATCATGTGACGCAGCAGCTTGCCGAGTATTCTAACCCTGGTAGCTATACAAACAGGAGCTGGTGCGTATGGTTTGTGTTAGGAGAAGAGCCAGAGGATATCAATGTTCGCAGGACTGTGTAGAGTTTTCATCTCTATCGCATCCCGTTTTAAGTACACAATCTCTCCCCCAGCCGGCTCATCCGACCACACTCTCATATATGTATTTATTCTAACGGCACCTTCCCCTCCAGAAGCCCTTTCTAAGCGTAAATAGTGGCACTTCAGCAAAAATGACTGGAATAACTTGGGTAACTTCTTTTCTGACTTTCCTTGGGTAAATTACTGTCTCATGTGGTGATGCGTCTGTCTCCGCCAAATACATAGCAGAGGTTATTCTTGTGGGAATGGAAGCATTTATCCCCTCTTCCTCAAAGACTACTTTTCATCCAATCCATGGTTCAATCGTTCCTGTTCTGAGGCCGTTCAGGCAAGGGATCAGGCATAACAGTTTTAGAAAAACTGTCCCATTCAGTTTTTATCACTGCCCGTAATCGCTGCAAGCTTGTTAACCGTAAGGTGAAGCGTTTCTATATTCAAAGGAAGTGCGATAACCTCTCCTCTTCATGCACTGATAAGTCTCTCTGGTCTTTAGCTAAGTGCAACTCAAGATTCTGTCGCTCTACCTTTCCTTCACTTTTCCGTAGTGACGGTACTATAGCTGTCTCTCCCGTTGACAAAGCAACTCTCTTTGGTTCCCGTTTCTCCTCTAACTCCACCATAGATGACTCTAACATTCCTTCACCCCCTGATGCTCCTCTTATTAATCCTATGCCCCTCCCCGTAAACTCTTTTGGGACTGAACGAGAAGCGCTTCCCTCTATGGACACAAGCAAGGCTTGTAGTCCTGATGGCATCCATCCTCGTGTACTGAGAGAGTGTGTCTCTGAAATTGTACCTGTGCTTGCTCGTCTGTTCCTTTTCAATTAAAAAACCAAAACTTTTCCTTATTCTTGGAAGTATTCATTTGATACATCCTCTCCGTAAGAAGGGTGGTCGTTCTGACCTCTCTAACTATCGTCCTATTGCTTTGACATCTACCATTTCTAAAGACTGAATCGCTCCTCAACCCCCATATCTTTAAACACCTCTAAAAATAGTCTTCTCTTGGATCACTAGTATGGTTTCTGTAAGGCGAGAGCTACTGGTGATATTTTTTCCAATCTTAACGTCTGGTCATCATCCCTGAAAGATTTTGGGGAATTAAGTGCAGTTGCCCTTGACATATCCAAAGCTTTTGACAGGGTGTGACATCGGGGTCTCATCTTTAAGCTTCCCTTTTTTGGCTTCCCTCCCTCACTTTGCTACGTCATATCATACTACCCCTCTGGTCGATCTAACTCTGTGGTTTTTGATGGATCAGCCTGCCCTCTCCCCTTTTGTCCATCAACAGCGATGTCCCTCAAGGTTTTGTCTTGTCCCCTACATTTTTTCTCCTTTTTTCAACGATTTCCTCTCCTCCACAAATGATCAAATGCACTCATACGCTAACGACTCAACACTGCATTCATCTACATCCTTCAATTCTGCTCCTTCTTCTCTCTATCGACCTGCATCTTGTCTTGACACAGCTTACACAATAAACTCAGACTTGGACAGGTTATCTCAGTGGGGTAGACAAAATCTTGTTAAGTTTAATGCCACCAAGACCCAATTTCTACCCATCTCTCTATCGAAAACTCCTCACAACTCTCGTATCTCCTTTGGCAGTTCTTTAATCCCACCTCTTGACTCAATGAACATACTTGGTATTACCGTAACATCCAATATTTCTTGGAAACCCCACATTATGTGAATAGCTAAGTCTGCCACTAAGAAACTGGGTGTCGTGTTTAGATGCAGAAGTTTCTTTTCTTTTGAACAGTTGCCCATATTATACAAAGGATTGATTCGTCCTTGTATGGAGTACTGCTCTCACATCTGGGATAGTTCTAGCTCTGCATCCTTACTTGACAAAGTTGAGTCGAGAGCGGTTCGATTTATAAACTGTCCCAGGCTAACTTCCAAACTTGACCCCCTTGCCCTACGCCGCAATGCTGCCTCACTTTCCCTTTTCTATAGGCATTACTTTAGTTTGTGTTCCCGAGGGCTGGCTCCTTGTGTACCCCCACCACTAGCTTGACCACGCAATACTCGGCAAGCTGCTACGTCACATGATTATTGTGTGGCCATCGGCATCTCAAGGGTGGGCCGTTTTAATGACTACTTTTTTTCTTGCACGTCGAAACTTTGAAGCTCACTACCTTCTCATGTCTTTCCCAGTAACTATGACCTTGCACATTTTAAAAAACAGATGTTTTTACTTCCTCCAAAATTCGTAAATAGTTTCCCTTGTCTTTTCTTTTTCCCTCTCATAATTCTCTCTGTATGTCAATTAAGGCCCGGCCTTGATGTGGACTTTTGTCCTTGACTTGAGCCTTCAACATGAAAAAGAAAAAAAAAATGACAAAAGTTGGAGTTTGGACCTTGCATTGGCGAAAGTGGTGTCCAACATCGGCACAGTTGCTGTAAATCTGGCGTTGTGTCTTATAGTTTCTGGAGCTATAGTCGTGCTGCAGACACGCGAAGGACTGTAGTAATTCAAGGTAATGATTCAGCTTTATGTTTCTCGCACCTACTGAAACCATCAGGAACAGAATTCCTTAAGTGGTAAAGCGATCTGCGTCATTGGGGCTACCTCACCGGGCTGGAGCAAGTTTAAAGACTATAGTGATATGAACATCATCATACCAACACTAATATCATCGAGGTGCAAAGACAAAACTGAGTCATAAATGTTAGCGGCCGTACAATGCATCTGGCCACAAAGAGGCGGTTGTAGACATGCTGGTGGTCTTTCTTTGCATTTGTATCAAGTATAGTTTTGGTGAGGATTTTAATTAGGTTTTTATTACTACTCAGACAAACTTTAGACTGATATTTGTTGTTGGGATTCTGTATTATTCTACCAGGAGTTTTTTGTCGTGGTCTGGTACACAACAGTTAGTTCAGTGGTGGAAGGACGGGGAATACTCGGTTTGACATATTTGACACATGACGAGAGACATGGCGTCCACATCAGAGTGACTGACGTCTTTTTGCCTGTAGAGAGGCGAGGTGAGGAACCTAAAACCACGACCCCACACCAAGGAAGGCCCATGTACGATCATGTACCCTGGTGGTTCGGTGGGTGAAAAGACTTTGTCAGCGTCGGCAAACAATACGAGGGTCTTGTGACCCCAGGTAGGTGCTCAGACTAAGTAAGGAAGGGAAGTATGAGGTATAACTTCCAAACTTGACCCCCATGCCCTACGCTGCAATATTGGTTCACTTTCCCTCTTCTATAGGTATTACTTTGGCTTTTGCTCCCGAGAGCTGGCTGCTTGTGTTTCCCCACCACTAGCTAGACCACGCAATACTCGGCAAGCTGCTGCGTCACATGATTATTGTGTGGCCATCGGCAACAGAAGGGTATGCCGTTTTGACAACTGCTTCTTTCCCCACACGTCGAAGCCTTGGAACTCTCTACTTTCTCATGTCTTTCCCAATAACTATGACCTGGCTCATTTCAAGACAGGTCTTTCACTTTCTCAAAAATTTATAAATACATTCCCTGTCTTTTTTCCGTTTCTTAATTCTCTCTATATTTCAGTTAGGGCCCGGCCTTGATGTGGACTTTTGTCCGTGACTGTAGCCTTCAACATAAAAAAAAGGTAGAGAGACAGGTTAAGCCACGAACAAGCCCACGCCAGCCTCCGTACTGTACCTAAGGAAAGTACTTTCCAGAATGGTGTGGGGAAGCGACCGTGGACTAATGAAATAACAGGGAATGAGATGGACGGAATGACGATGAGTGGATGTTGGATGATAATGTACGACCGGAGCGGGTGTCTGACTGGAGACAGGCTGTGTTGGGGGGAAAGAGTAATGGTCAGGAGAGTCCAAAAGAGTACACAGTCAAAGTTCTGTTGCTATTTCCTGTGGTAAAGACCAACGCAGGAGACCAAACGTTTAACGACCATCTCATGTTGACTGCCAGATGTGGATCACGATCCACCCCCGAAGATGACTGCGGATGTGGGTAAGCGGAGCGATAAATGATAACATACGGGGGCTGCCAGACGTATGTCGAATAGCCGTTAAGATTCCGTAATGCTACTAATTCAGGTTTAAAAGTTAGCAGGTTTAATGCAAGAGAGGTGGACGCAAATGCAGAGCGTGGGGATTACGGTTGGTGAAAGTTCACGGATGATCTCGTCTCTGAACTGACTTGTTGTTTGATGGGTGAATTACGTCATCTTGTCTGGTGCATGACCTAGAATCAGTCTAAAACATCAGACACTTCACTTAGGAACAAAATTCCGCT
Source organism: Panulirus argus (assembly GCA_038088735.1). Classification (NCBI taxonomy): domain Eukaryota; kingdom Metazoa; phylum Arthropoda; class Malacostraca; order Decapoda; family Palinuridae; genus Panulirus; species Panulirus argus. The sequence continues at coordinate 10,773 of JAYMFT010135500.1, forward strand.
CTCATAAGGCTGTCGGGATTGCAATGTCATAATTACGAGACGTGATAATGGTGATGGAGATGTTATTAAAAAAGGGAGGACTATGAAGAGAAATATTAAGAATACTGTAGGCCTGGATAAGACAAAGCATGGGAAAATAGACTGTGATAACATGAAGACAGAACCAACAGAAACTTAAGAAAACTAAGAGAGAATGGCGTTAAGTATAATGAAACTTATTCAAAATTATATGCGTCTGGATCTCGACACGGCAGTATATAAAGTCTGCAGGAGGTGCACAAGGAGGACTGTCGCCTGAGATATGCCTAGTCTCTCGGCAGTTGGTACCTATCTCTATAATCTGACAAAATTCTTAGTTCCAAAAATAAACGAGTGACAACTAGCTGGCATATACAGGAGAGGATTCTCTTTATTCAGTGGAAGAAATTTGTGAGGTAGATTTCGGTAGATTTACTCTAAAATCTTTTAGGTAATTTTCAGTTAAAGGAATGATTATTTTCTAGTGTGATTCTGTGCAGTGGCTCTGCATTTAACCAAACTGATGGTGTAATGATAGGTTCCCCACCTAAAATACATTAACTAATGCATTTTCAAGCTAATGTAAAGTTAGGTGGTTCGGAGACCGGTCATACTCGTAGTATAGTAAACCTTTCTTTTACAGACGATATTTAGATGATATATTTTAGGTTTCTTAGACTTATAACAAAGTTTCTCTATATTTCAATTCTTTGAATTCTTAGCTCGACAACAAAGCTTACTTCAAAAGTATTGTAAAATCCTCCCCGTTCTTGATATCGTATTATTAAGGATGAGAATTCTTTTATTACATCTGCATACTTATGGGACCAACATTTACTGGTCCTTGCATAATGAATACCCTTTGTTCCAATCAAACATAAGCCTAACTTGTAGGCAACATATATTACACGAACACTCAAGACAACGCTCTAATCACTTTAGATTACACTCGTAACTAGAATCATGAAGATAAGAAATGCACATGAAAGGTCACCCATTGAATTTTATGAATATGCAAATAGGTAAAACATTTACCAAATTATTGTGTCTGTAAGTGAGGTCATTAACTGTGAGTAGAGTTGTATGGTAATGTATTTTCCTTTCCTGCTAAATGGGTTAGGTGGTAACTCACTCACACGATTGTTGCGTATGTCCTCAGAATACTGTTACTCTAGTGAGATATAAAAGATTCAGTTGACTTTCAAGTTCAAGAATGATATTCTTCGATAATTTCAGTCGTCCATTACTTACCAGTATAAGTGCAATATTTTTAATGATTTCTATATTTTCACACTAGGCGATCAACACGAACCATCTCCCAAGCTACCAACCTGCAATTCTCAGCAACCGGTGATCTTGTCAACGACGGCGACTACTCACATTAATCAGTGTCGGCAGCATGTTTATTTGTGTTGGCAAGTAGCTCTTCAGTTAGTGAACAACTAATAATGAAGTTTCTCCAGTTCTAAGGGAATAAACCCAGCAAAGGCAACATTGAGGTGTTTACGAAGTTTTAAAAAACTTTTGTTAGATTAAGATTGTCCAGGTGTTCAAACGTGTTTTGATGGAAGGTTACTTGCTTATTGGACTGTACGATTTTGATTGATTTTAGGTTTTGATCTAAGTAGGATATGTTGCCTCCGTTTACCTCTTCATACGCACGGGTAGGTTTTAAGCTGATCAAGAAATTTTGTCATTTTCTTTCTTTTTTGTTCCTCTCACTTGTGGTCTTTCGTCGTAATTTTGGTTCAAAGTTCATTTTTAGATTCTCGAGACTTAATGCTTTGTACAAACCCTATTACTTAAAGTAGATGTGCGTATCATCTTTTATCTTCTGAGGCTCTGATGATGGCATAGGTAGTACCAACGCATATTCTGATTAGATGGAAGCATTTATCCCTTTTTTCTCCAAGACTACTTCTTCATCCAATCCATGGTTCAACCGTTCTTGTTTTGAGGCCATTCAGGCAAGGGATCAGGCGTATCGGGCATGGAAAACCTTTCCTACCTCTGGCTTTCATTCAGCTTTCATCATTTTCCGTAATCGCTACAAGCGAGTTATCCTTGAGGCGAAGCTTTCCTTTATTCAAAGGAAGTGCGATAACCTCTCCTCGTCATCCACGGATAGGTCTTTCTGGTCTTTAGCTAAGGGCA
>JAYMFT010135511.1:0-12944 GCA_038088735.1 Panulirus argus
ATATAGAAATATAAACACAGCCTGAGATTTTAGCGAGAACTGAAAATTGTTAAAGTAATAGGAAACATTGGATTGTATATGCATAGGAGAAGGGAGTGTGGGAGTGTGAGGTGAGAGAGGGGAGTGAGAGGAGAGGGTAATGAGGGTGTGTGTGTGTGTGCTGGGAATAAGAAAAGACTTTAGTGATATGAGGTGATGCAGGGAAGGAAATTTAGTCACTAGGGTTGGAAATAGAAAATGCCTTTGATTAACAATGAAAACTACAATGACCACTCGCCCCTCTTACTGGCATTGCTTATGTAATATGGAATACTTTGTGCTTACTAACATACAGAAAGGGCGAGGAGGGTAGCCTCGCTCACTCATTTAATTCAGAAAGGAGAGAGAGAAAGAAATACATAACGTGGATGCATAGAAATGTAGATAAAGTAGAATAATTGATAGCAGCCGAAGGGTAGACAGTTCTTAATCCGTAGATGAGGACTACTGGATCCCAGAGGGTGAGGATGTAGGTCGGTGTGAGGGGCACACTTCCCAGATAACAGGATTGGACCACAAGCTTCTCCTCCCCCCGACTCCTCCAGTCAAGATTGGAGCACCAGCCTCCTCCCCCGTCGCAGGTCGGGCCAGCACAAACAGATCAATGTCTGGCGTCATATGTTCTCATTTGGGCTCGAGTGTCAACATGACGTGGGGTCAACATGGGCCAATGTGTACTTCCCCGGGGCCTGGCCTATCGTGGCCTGGTCTGACTGGGCGAAGAATATAAAAGGACAAGGGGGAAAAGGAGCCTCTGGAGGGGGGGGGGGAGGCAAGAAGAGGGCAAGGCACTAAAGGAAACAGAAGAGAATTACGAACTGGAAAAAAAAAATTTCTCGCTAAAGAGAGTAAGAATCTAATAGAAAATAACACCGACCTGAGAAATGTTGATAAGGAATATCTTTCTCATTTTCAAAGACGGTGAGAAAATGTTAGAGTAAACTGGAACCGAAATTAGATTTTTATTAGTACACTTAGTTTGATTCTAATCAGTTGATTTGAATCTCTCTCTCTCTCTCTCTCTCTCTCCCATGACCCACCAGGTATATCCTAGAGGAGAGCACCTCCGGCTGGTGCCTAAGGACGGTGGTGAAGGCGGCCTCGGCGTCCTCCAGCCGTCCGGTGTTGAGGTAAAGCCGACCCAGACTTTCCCCTATCTCTGGCTCCCACGCCACAGCCAGCGCTCTGTTGTGTGGGGATGGAGAAGGAGGAGGAGGATAAGTGGTTAGCTGGGGCTGATAGTCGCTGGGACAGGTGGTCAGTGAGATAGATGGTCGCTGGGGACTAGTGAATTAAAAGAAAAAGTACGTTGATCAATAGGGCAGGTGGTGAGCGGTGGCAGATTGTGAGCAGGCAGCTGGTCGTCTTGCAGGTGGTTCTCAGGGCTTCGAGAACACAGCTGGTTAGTGGCAATGTGGTGCAAGGACCATTGTAATGAAGCTGCTTCACCTGTGGATCCAATTAACGCTTTTTCTTGCGTGTGAGTTTATGTTACAGAAGGATGACCTCGGATATCATTCAGTAAATTCAAAATCTTTAACTTATATGTACATCTTAAGGTCATTGTTAAACAGAAAACGTGTATAGATAAACAAACGGATAAATGAATAAAGACACATAATAAATGTAACAATATTAGATGAAGGAGGAATTCAATTCTCATATAAACGGATATAAACTAATCAAATCATTTCTAAGTCTGGGGTCCAGGTATCTCTATTTACATACTTGAGACTCCCACAAAGGCTTCATGTTTCCCGTTCTTAAAATTTCCCAGAATTATATTTCCCTTGTAACCTTTAGCCTTATCGAGTGTCCACACCTGTGTATACTCCAACATGTATTAAAAATCCCTCTGGCCGAATCAAAAATACCAACCTCTCCTCTTAAGAGTTTCACCTGGTCGACATTCGTGGTAGGACTCACACGTTCGTCATCAGCACCCACAGTGTCCTCTCTAGCAGCAGTTCTCACCTGTTCGACGTCACCAGCCACAGTCCTGTGTGGCGCTTGGGGTGTCTTACCTCTTGTAGAGCTCTTCGGCCCGCTTCTCGTGGTGCAGGGAGGTCATGAGTCTGGCAGTGCTGACCAGCGCCACCTTGTGCCCCGGGTCGAGCCCCAGTGCCATCTCGTAGTGTCGCAGGGCCGCCTCCCGACGACCTGTCAAGGCCATAGGTCACTCGCGGGAGTGAATCATTGACTGAATCATTCACTGACAGCATAGGATTTCACCAGTCTGTCTGTCATACCCAATATGATCATAGTTATGTGTATTATGAATAGGCGTCGAGAAACTTCTCGCAGACTGGTATAAGAATATATGAAAGTTTCTCATATATGTAGATATATATTCCCCATTTGTACCCTATATGAAATTCATGCTATATTCTCGAGAATCAAGTTATAGATTAGATTCGTATGGACATATCTGCCTAGGATGTTTGGTATAGTATGCAGTACAAAAGGTGCGTCGTTCTCACTGTTCATTGCAGTGATATGCACTGCTGGCTGATGGCACAATACTGGGGGCTCTACACACAAAGGTTCCAGTCTAACAATATACAATACTGAAACGTTCATCTTGGTAAAATATAAAAAGTCAAACACGGGTTTACAGAGAACACATGAATTCTCACAAACAGACGTCAGTGCATTATGCTTCTTATCTACATAAACACAATAGAGAAGTCGAGAATTCAGTCTTGCTGATTCTATTTAAAAGAATAATCTTCCTGTTACTAGTAAGAATTACATTATAAAATATTACAGGCACACTTTGCATAACATATTTATAGACATTTTGTAAAAGTATGTGCATCTTTTACGGACGTGTACCTATTTGGAAAGGATGAGATGCATCAAGTTTATGGCGAGTGTTATGTGCAGCACAGAGGAAGCCAAGCCCTGGACAAGTCTGCTGGATGGAAGACCTTGGGATGATTCCCATGAATTTATGTACACAGATTACCAAGACGTTAAGGGAAAGGCAGAGCTGATGCATATAGCCCTCAGCACGAACGAGGGAGTACCAACCAACCAACCAACCTACCTACCCTACGAGTACCTACGATGAGATTTTGTTGAGAAAGAGAGAGAGAGAGAGAGAGAGACTGTACGTACAGTACGTGTGCGTGTGCGTGTGTGATTACCTAGCTATACTGTATGGGGAGGGGATTTTACACTCTGTGGGGGGCGCCCCCATCTCGTAAACCATTTTCACGACAGTACAACTTTCTAAACTTCTGTACGCCACCGGCACATTACTGATTCCTCTTTCGGTTTACCTCCATCATGTGCATGTGTGCGTGTGTGTGTGTCTATACAGAGGCGTGCATGGCAGGCCAGGCGGCCGGGCAGGTGAGAGAGACAACGCTGAGCGAGGATTTATGTGTCTTTAACCCCCCCTCGTGAGGTGCGCCCTGGACAGTTCAATTTCCGTCCGGAGCCGGGATTGTGGCTAGGGAGCGATGGGGTGAGGAACTGGGGAGAGGACGGGAGGCAAGAGGGTCGAGGGGGAGAGGGGTGTGCGTGTAGTGTGTTGTGTGTTGGGGGAGAAGAGCTAGAGAGAGAGAGAGGGGGGGAGGGGCGAGGCCGGAGATGGGAATGAACTCGACAACGAAGTATGGAGCAGATTCCCATCGGAAAGAACATAGAGAGAGAGAGACTCTCTTTCTCCCTCTCTCTCTCTCTCTCTCTCTCTCTCCGTCTCTTCCCCTGAAGGTCGTAGGACGTTGGGGGGGGGGGGTTACCCACCGATCCTCTGCAGGAAGGCGGCGTAGTTTGTGTGGACGACGGGGTCGGAGGGCCGGGCCGCCAGCAGCGCCAAGTGGAGGTTCTCGGCGTCCGTGGGGCGTCCCGCGTCTCTGTACAGCCCGGCGAGGACCGACACCGCCTCCCGGTTGGTGGCGTCGTAGCGCAGGCTCTCCTCCAGCAGCGCCACCGCTTCTCCAACACGGTCCTGTTGTCTGTTGGGATAGAGAGTGAGGGAAGGTGATACGTGCCTGTTCTCTTCTCCAACACCTTCCTGTTGTTTGATGAGGAGCAGAATGAGGGAGACTAACGGCTTCTCCATCAGGAGAAGGTGAAGTGATGGTTCATACGCCTCCGAGAGTAGGATGGTTTCTCCAACACAACTCTGTGTGTTGGAGAAAGAGGAAAGGTAGACATGCTCCCACTGAGGCTAGTATGGAAATACACACCCGAGGCAACGCGCTGAGACGCCTATCCTCTCTTCTCTCTCTCTCTCTCTCTCTCTCTCTCTCTCTCTCTCTCTCTCTCTCTCTCTGTGTGTGTGTGTGTGTGTGTAGAATCGTGATGGTGGTCTTGTCTGTCAAGCTACTAAGCCAAAGAAACATTTGAATCCAAGCGAGTCAGTCTCTGTGAGAACTAACTAATTCAAGAGCCTATGTATGCTCAAGGTGACCCATCCCTGTAACTCTAGCACTCGGGACACCATAACTTTAAAAGAAAATGCAAGTAGGATAATCCAGATGAACTTTTCGGAATAACGTCACGTGTATATACAGAGAGTCGTCGAACAAGACGGCGATATTTCTCCCCCCCCCCACTTGTATTGCCTACCGTTTCATCATCCCACAGATACGCCTCGTGATCCTTCACCCTCGCTCCCCAAGGCTCGGCCAAAGCGCGAGACGGGATTTTGCTAAGGTCCTCGAGGCCACGGGAGTCACTGAGGCTCGCCGTTGCCACGGGAAACACGACCAAGGTCAGTGAGAACATACAAAAACTTAGAGCCGGACACAAAGCGTTATCAGATGTTATAGCGGACGGTCGAGTTCCTGGATTTATCTCTTTTCTTTTTTCCGCGTAATCAGAGCAACGAGGGACAGCCATGTTGTTTATCATGGATGTATGTCAGAAAAATGCCTCTGACATCGGCCTTGGACCCAGATTCATCACGACTGTGACATCGCCTTTACGTCAGTCTCGCTACCGAACGCATAAGGACGATGGTAATAAGAATAGATATGTAAGTGGATAAAGAGAGACATATGACGACTGTAGTATTAGAGACGTAGATAGATAACTAAAGAGGGAGAGAGGCTGTGTGTGCATATGACTCCCGCAGCAGAACTAAGTGTGGGCGAGGCACACAGATCGGCCGCATCTTTACGGCAACCTGGACGAAACTCAGGCTTCATTAAGGGCCTCAGCATCCGTCCTGAAGGCGACGCTGCAGGCGTTAGGGAAGCGTTGAGGAACCTAGATAAATTCCACAACTGTTTATACGTATAGACATCGCTCGGGGAGAGAGACCACCTTCTTCGTCGAAGCAAGACCCACTCTGCACACTTCACTTTTTTTTACCAGCCGAGAACACTTGTGTCTTTATGCGTCTAAGTATATTCTTGGATCGTTTGATTGTGAAATTGTTTGATGCCCGAGGGAGAAATTTGTACGAGAGAGGAGAGAGAGAGAGAGGGGAGGAAATTAAAACCTTTTGTGTCTCCCATTCCTGGAAGCGATGACGCTCTGGGAAAGAATAGGAAAACATTGAATCTGTCACAAACGTTTTCCGCTCGTTTGCAGCGTGATGTGATAAGCCACATGTACCACGATTATGAAACGTTCTCATTCAAAAAAGAGCGGTTGGGAGTAGCAGTGTGTGTACTTGCCTGGCAGGTGCACTTGTGGTAGGAACTCTGTTTACACTTAGACTAAATCAATATAGCTTGGCAATGGCTGTGGAAATAAATATTTCATCTTTTGTTTAGAATTGTGGCCCACAGCCTAAGCCACCGAGAACAGTGAATCTCTCAGTTAATGCCTGAGAGAACGTGTTCGAAAATAAGGGCGCAAATAGTTTACATCCTTGAGAGACATTGTCTTGCACCTGAACTCAGACAAGACCAAAAACTCTTGATACCAAATTACTGATCAGATTCAAGAACAAAAGTTTCCATTCTGGTAAAAAGTACTTGGGTAATTCTAAGAAAACGATCAGAGATGAACTCTATGACCCAGGGAATTGATAGAAAAAAAAAATATATATATATATACTTCCGTTCAACTTTTGAGTCAACAACACTTTCCCGCGAAGAAGCTACGAGAGACGCTAAAGTTTTCCTGGTTAGTTCAGTGGTCCGTTAACGAGAGAGTCTCAGACTTCGCAGAATTAACCTTTTCCGGGAAACTATAATGGAGAACAGACGCCATGTTACTCCTGCCAGCGTTTCAAAGGAGGGAAATGGTGGCATCTTCCATAAGAGGTTTACGGTTCCGGCGCTTGTGGCATTATGACGGAAGGTGATCGCGAGAGAACTGGTAATGGAAGGTTTATGTAACGATCTGAGTGTATCTATGAAGCATGTGACGACCCTACATGCGTATGTAGAATACGTGGCGAGCTGCGCGTACGTATTGACAAAATATCAAACGTATCGGTGTCTATGAAGAAGCGGCACTGCAAATGTTTGCGTTCAAGTTGCGGCAGAAGAGACCGAATACTTTATGTCGTATTAGTCTTTACGAGAAATGTATCGCCTGTCTTTGCGAGCTGATGACACAAATCAGGAGGAGATGATAGACGGACGCATCTGTAGCATACAATACATGATATGCAAAGCTTAGCGGAATAAATCCTTATAAAACGAGGTAGAATACCGATAGTTATGAATGTCGTCTGTCGCGTGCACAGAGAGCGCTCCAAAATTCATGTTGAATCTTTCATGTTCGTGGCCACAGCTCAGACGTCATGTTCGACAAAGGGTTTCTTGCCGAGAGAAAATGTTGCCTCGTCCACATCGACCGGTCCCTGTGTCTTATTGATAAATGAGAGAGAAAAAAGGAAAAAAAAAAACACTGCTTGTTCCTAATGGTCGTAAATCCCGGTTGGTCAATTGTTGGTGAGAGTATGGTTCTCACAGTTGCCTCTGTCGCTGCAAAGTGTGTGAGTGTTGCGTGTCTGTGTCTGTGTCTGTCGGTCTGTCTGTCCAATACCAACTCGCTCTCTTCCACACTTCCTGCATCAAGTTCTGTGCCTTCCCCTGGCAAGAGTAGCCCTCCTGCAGGGACTTTTTTGCCGCTAAAACGTTTTACGTTTTCTCACTTCATATATATATATATATATATATATATATATCATGAAGACGTGGTACTTACTGCCTGAGGTTGGCCAGGTTGTAGTAGGCGTGTGCGTGTTGAGGGTGCGCCTTCAGCGCCAGGCGGAAGTGCGTTTCGGCCTCTGAGGTGTCGTTGACGAGGGTGCCAAGGTTGTTGTGGGCACTCGAGTGTCCCGGCCACAGTCTGGTGGAGAGAGGGAGTACGCTCAGTACGTGGCCAGGGAGGGAAGAGGGATGCTCAGTACGTGGCCAGGGAGGGAAGAGGGGCGCTCAGTACGTGGCTAGGGATGGAAGAGGGGTGCTCAGTACGTGGCCAGGGAGGGAAGAGGACCGCTCAGTACGTGGCCAGGGAACGGAAGGAGAGAGAGAGCACAGCACGTGGGCATGGAGATAAGTGGGTAAAAGAAATGGTTCAAAATTTGTAGGGAAGGAAGGTATATACCCAGCTCACATGGGTAAATAAGGTGAGAGTTCAGCACTTCTTCTTGTTGGCATACGTAAGTTAGGTTCCGAGATGCAGGAGGTCTTGTGGATAACAGGGAAGTACCTCACGATAGGAAGAGCCAGGAGGAGGCGAGGGAGCTAGCAGCGTGTGGGAAGATTAATAGTATAGATGGAGGAACAAAAGATTATGATGATGATGATGATGAAAAAAGTACACTTTCGTGAAGATATGAATGGGAGGTGGAATGACAATAGAAGCAAAAGAAAATGTGTGGGGAAGGAAAAAAAGGTTTGATGATAATTAACATAGAAGTAAAAGAAAAAGAATGCATAAAATCACATAATGGAGAGAGTTAATCCAGTATTATAATGAGTAGGACTGTTGAGGATACCCAGGTAATTGAAACCTCAATCCCTCTGTTGTTCTCGGGTGTATACGTTCGGCACAACAGCCTTTTGTACCTTGAGCAGTAGGAGAAGGTGGGGCCTCAGGGCAAGCCATTGTGGAGGGAGATTATCGTAATGAAATTTTCCTTACGTGGGGGGAAATACTGGAGAAGGAATGGCACCTGTTGCAGCCAAGGGTATTGTATGTGCCTTCAGCTCTTGCTATGGAAAGATTTCTAGAAATTTCAAACCGAGGAAGATATTAGGTATATATGTCAGTACTGATCACATATATATATATATATATATATGTATATATATGTGTGTGTGTGTGTGTTTGAAATTACTCAAGAGGCTTTGATACGAAGGCTACACGTTTTTCAAAAAGCGAAGAGAAAGAAACTGTAAATATGGAAAAGGATGGACTAACACATTGGCGTTTTCTTCTGGCGTGATGGCGTAAACCATACCACTAAAAGGACGACCCTCCCAGTCCCTCGGCTTTTATGTGTATACAGAGAACCATTCGAAGAGCCAGAAAAAAAAAAAAGAGAATCATAAAAGTCTTTTGTACAGAAAACTTTTGTAATCCGGGGGATTTTCCTTTTTTAGGGGCATTCATTTGCATTATATGGAGAAGGCATTGTAAAATTGCTGTTATGTTGCCATAGAACTTGCCTCTTGTATTAATGGAGTCTTTTTTTTATATCTTTTTTGGCCAGCTAAAAATATTTTTTCCTGAAAATCACCTTCTGTTGACCCGTGCTGGGACACAGACGGGAACAGATGGGCTAATCATTTCTGTTATCTGAGGAGCAACAGCAGGAGGATGAGAGGAGGAGGAGGAGGAGGAGAGGAAGAGAAGCAGGAGAAAGGCAGCAGGAAGAAAAGAGGAAAAGAAAAACAGCAGGAGCAGGAGGAGGACAGCAGCAGGAGGTTTACTGACACCTGACAACACAAACCGCTTGAGACACAGACATGATCATCGTTTCTGTTCTGAAAACTGTCATTCCTTAATGATTTATGAAAAGGCTGATGGATTCCCCACTTCCTTCTTCATTCCTTCCTTCCTTTTTTTCTCTTCCCCTCCTCCTTCCTTCCCTACCCTTCCTTTTTCCCCCCTCTATTAGGGAAGTATGCCATCGGTTACCGTACGTACAGAGAAAACGAAACGACACCAAATGTGGATCAATGCTTCAGCAACCGAAAAAATGTCTTCATATTCCATAACGTATTCACATACTTGACCTACCGTTAGCTACCATTGTTGGATTCCATTGTTAGACCCGATATGATGGATGCATTTACAAAATCTATTGTCAGCTTCTGTTGTTAGATTCCAACGCTAAAATCTGCATGATAGACGTATTCACGTACTTAATCTATCGTCAGCTTCTGTTGTTTGAACGTATACGATAGACGACGAGTGATTCAGATGGGAGTTCAGTCCACCAAGTTCACTTTTCGTCAATTGGAGGGACAGATCGTCGCCTTTGGACGCCCGGATGTCACCCTTCCCGCCTCCTCTGTCGCCAGGGATGTTCAGGGGAAGATTCACAAGGTTTCCAATATCTGTGAAACACATCTACGACTCTGAATATTGCCCGTCCCTTCCTCGCTACTCTGACAACGACCCGTCGCAAAGAAAGAAAATTAAAAGCGGGGTGTTTGAATATCTCTTTCTACCGGAGTCTTGGGCGGAGCGAGTGTTACAAGAGGAATGAGGGAAGAGCTAGGAGGAGGACAAAAGAGAGAGGAAGAGGAATGGAGATGATGATGATGATGATGATGATGATGGAGTCTGGGAGCCCAGAGTGATTAAGCCCCGTTCAGGAACATGTAGTGAGTTGCTCGGTATTTTTCTCAGGTCTCATTTGTTCCCTTCATTATAGAAGGGCAGCAGCGCACCGTGGCAGGTACTCTATACTTCCCTTTTTCTGTGTGTTTTGTCAGTGTCTGATCTTGATTAAACCTGCCGATTGCTCGCTCGACGAATTTTTGTCGCTGTGGGAGATAGCCGTTTGTGATTACTTATTTGTAATGGCAAATGCGTCGGGGTCAGCTGAATTTTGCTCCCTGTGTGTGTGTGTGTGTGTGTTTGTGTTTTGGCCTGCGTCCTGCCATGGCCTGCACCCACCAACCCCACCCTCATGGTCTTCGGTCCTCCATGGCCTGCGATTCTACTAAACCTCCAGAACCAATCGCATTCCAGATCTTGTCCTAGCCTGCTCCCCAACCTGCTAATGGCTCGACTCGAAGCGTGTGTACCGTCGTTTCAGAAGTTCTGTCACTGATCGTATCTTGGCTGTGTACCTTACGCTCCCGTATATCCCAAACCAAGTACACAGGGACTGCACGTTTCGTTATCATGAATACAGCAACGCTGCATGCTCCGCTATAACGAATAATATGCATGAAGGTTGTTTCTGAAGCGAGTTGGCGAAGATTATTTATATATATGGCCTTTCTAGACTTTATGGGGTGTGTGTGTTTGTGCTGAGCTTTAAGTCGAAGGGATTATTCTGTGACTGGGATTTGACAGTCGCTAGTTCTACAAGCTTCAAAGTCTGGCCGGTCGAGCTTTCCCGATAATGTCTTGAGGAAATGATACGTGATACGGAGGAATCAGGAATAACGTAGATATTCAGAGCTCCCGACGACGTGGGATACTTTCTCAGGACCCGAAGAAAGAAAGAGAGGGATTCATTTGGGGGCCACGAAGGAAATGAGGTGACGAAGCCTGAAGGAGGAAACCCAGTTCATAGAATTAAGACTAATTCTCTCTAAGTGAAGTGAGGTGTTGTCCCAGGCAGGGGAGAAGCGCCAAGGGGCCTGGGCGAAGGAGGGACAGGGCGGGCGGGGTGTGAGGTGCTCCCCAGCAGGAAGTTTACGAGTCTGGAGGACAGTCGGGTTGCGGCTCCTGAGATTGGATGGGCGCAAGAGAACGAATGTCACCTCGTACCCAGCGACTGTACGGAGGACCGACTGTGTGTAAGTGAGTGGCAGCAATGACTGGAAGGCCGTGAATGGAAGGAAGTCAGGCGCAACCTGCAGCTAAGTGGGAGAGGCAAGGGAGACAAAAGCATCTACGAAGGGTGATGAAAGGAGGAGGAAAAGAAAGGTGTGTTGACTTTAGAAACACATGGCTCCTGGGTAGCTCGAAAGAGAACATACATGGCGCAGACGAGAGCAAATGGAGATGGTCTGAGGGACGATTATTAAGACATGCATTGAAAAGTTCCATTGTGATTTTGAGTTATCTGAACATTTTGATCTGAGATGATGATTGCAGTATTTTGATCAACAAAATGTATATGTAGCTCAAGTACGATTAGGAGAATGAAGGTAATGGAATAAGAAAAGAGCTAATAAGTACATCTAAAACGACGAAAGTTAGAGAAATATATTGATATGTTTTACAGGTAGTTATATGATGTTAGGTAACGCTCTGTACTTGGTGATAGATTGAATACGCTTTAAAGGGGAAGATGATGAGCAACTGGGTTGCCATTTAGCTGGCTGATACGTCCAGGAGTCGAACACGGGACCCGAGTTATTCATAGCTGGCGGCATTAGCCACTTTCGTGTCTTCTATTTCTATCCAGTATGTCAATGCTCTATCTCAGGGTCTCCACTTAAGTGTGGAGTTGAAAGAGTTTTCAAGTTAGAAAACAGTATAGATGTATATCTTTTTTTGCTTTCCATCTCAACCATGGAATTTGACTTGTGATTTCTCAGGAAGTGAGAGAGAGTGAGAAAGTAGAGAGAGAGAGAAGGAGGAATTGGCTTTTAAGATTTTTTATTTTCACTTTCACGAAAGGTGACAAGGGGCTTTCATACCACTTCACTTTCGTTAATTGACCCAATTGTCAGGAGGAGAGCCCCTGGCCCAGCCCGGCCCGGCCCGGCTTGGCCCGGACTCCCGCGATGCTCAGGCGCCGCCTGCACTCAGGCCCTGAGGACCCTCGGGTTGGGGGGGATGTCTAGGGGGGAGCAACCCCTGGCTGTCCTTGAGATAAGCTCTGAATCTCCTTCCCTGTCTATTCTGGATGGGATTGATAGATTGTCAGATAGATGAATAAATGGATAGATAGCTAAATGGATGTTAGATGTACTGATAGAGAGAGAGAGAGAGAGAGAGAGAGAGAGGGAGGGAGAGAGAGAGAGAGAGAGCTCTTACCTTGGACGAGACTTTAGCTGTGATGAGCTTTTGACTTAGATCAGTTTTATGCCTTCAATATTTTCCTTTTTAAGATTTGTCGAATTTTATTGTGAATATTTTTTTTTGTAAGCCTTTAAGCTTATTTTGGGAATTTTTTTTGTCTTTAAGCTTTAATTTGAGATTTTTTTCGTAAGCCTTTTTGAGCTTTAATTTGATTTTTTTGTAAGCCTTTAAGCTTATTTTGAGAATTTTTTTGTCTTTAAGCTTTAATTTGAGATTTTTTGTAAGCCTTTAAGCTTATTTTGATTTTTTTTTGTTAACCTTTAAGCTTTAATTTTTCCCTTAAACTTCAGATTTAAGAGAGGTGTTTTCAGCTTTGGTGAGCTTTTAAGATCTTAGCTTTTTCTTGTTTCTTCCCAGCGTTTAGCTTTTTTTGTAATCTCCGCTTAGCTGCTGGTGTGAGGCCGCCACCCCCTTCCCCCCCGCGGGGTCGGTGGGTTTCTTGAGCTTCGCTGGGCACTCGCCCGTCAGCGGTGTTGACCCGGTTCCTTATCTGGGCTCCCGCTGGCGGAAACCAGAGTCGGAGAAAATGTGTATAAAATAAGATACCATCACGGTGAAGCAGAAGTGTATATCTCATTAGTTATGGAGAAAATTATCTTTTTCTTTTCTTACGCTCGGTTTTAACCCGACGAAATGCAGAGTAGCATGAGATTCCAACCCGCGTTGATTACCTTGGAGTACGGGATAAGGACGTGGGATACGTGGCTTAGGAACGACTCCCGGAATATGGAGACGAGAGAGAGAGAGAGAGGGAGGGAGAGAGAGAG
>JAYMFT010135522.1:0-12943 GCA_038088735.1 Panulirus argus
GCTTTTCGGACAGTCCGAAAAGAGATTACAGGAAGAGTCATAGGATTAGTAAGAGGAGCATCAGGGGGTGAAGGAATATCAGAGTCATCCAAGGTGGAGTTAGAGGAGAATCGGGAACCAAAGAGAGTTGCTGTGTCAATGGGAGAGACAGCTATAGTGCCGTCAGGACGGAAAAGTGAGGGAGCCATAACCCAGTATAACACAACCTTTAGCAGAAGGGAGTCACAGGACATCATATCACAACCTTCAGTATGATGGAATCATAACCTATTATAACAAAACCTTTAGCAAGAGGGAGTATTAATCCATCAAAACACAATTTTCAGCAGAAGAGAATCATAACCCATAATAACACAGCCTTCAGCAGGAGGGAATCATAACCCATCTTAACACAATCTTCAGTAGGAGCGAGACATAACCTATCATAACAGAACCTTCATCAGGAGGGAGTCATATCACATCATAACACAACTTTCAGCAGTAGCTAGACATAAGCAATCATAACACCACCTTCATCAGGAGGTAGTCATAAACCATCATAACATAATATAACTTTCAGCAGAAGGGAGTCATACCCCATTGTAACAAAACCTTCAGCAAGAGAAAGTCATACCCCATTATAACATAACCTTCAGCAGAAGAGACTCATAACCCATCATAACACAACTTTCGGCAGGAGGGAGTCATACCCCATCATAACACAACTTTCAGCAATAGAGAGTCAAAACCCATTATAACACAAACTTCAACAGAAAAGATTCATATCCCATCATAACAGAACTTTCAGCGGGAGGGAATAAGAGCCCATCATAACACAACCATCAGATGTAGGTAGGTATAGATTATCATATCAAACCTTTGGCAGGAGGGAGTCATAACCCATCATAACATAACCTTCAGCAGGAGGGAGTCATAACCCATCATAACACAACCTTCAGCAGGAGGGAGTCATAACACATCATATCACATCCTAGAGCATGATGTTTTCACACTACTTTATAACACAAACCTCAACAGGAGGATGTGATAGCCATAACATAACCTGCAGGTGGAGGGAGTCATAGCCTATTATAACACAACCTTCCGCAGGAGAGAGCCATACCACATCATAACACAACCTTTAGCAGGAGAGAGCTATAACCTATTATGAAAGCCTTCAGCAGAAGAGAGTCATAACCAATCATACCACAACCTTAAGCAGGAGGGAGCCACAACCCATCATCAATCACCCATCACCGGGAGGGAGTCATACCCCATCTTAACACAACCTTCAGCAGGAGGGAGTCAAAACAAATCATAACACAACCTTCAACAAGAGGGAAGCATAACCCATGATAACACAGCCTTCAGCAGAATGGAAGCATAACCCATCATAACACAAATTTCAGCAGGAGGGAGGTATAAAACATCATAACACAACCTTCAGCAAGGAGTCATAGCCCATCATAACAGAACTTTCAGCAGGAGGTAGACATAACTGATTATAACAGAACATTGAGCAGGAAGGAGTCATAACCCGTCATAACACAACCTTCAGCAGGAGGGAGGTATAGCCCATCATAAAACTACCTTCAGCAGAAAGGAGTCATAGCCCATCATAACACAACCTTCACAAGGAGGGAGACATAACCCATCAAAATATAAACTTCAGCAAGAGGTAGTCATAGCCCAACATAACACAACCTTCAGCAGAAGGGACTCATAAAATATAAGAGAAACTTCAGTAGGAAGGGGTCATAGCTCATCCTAACAAAATCTTCAGTAGGAGGAAGTCATAACTCATCACAACACAACCTTCAACGGGAGGGAGGCATAGCCCATCATAACACAGCCTTCAGCAGGAGGATGTCATAACCCATTATAACACAACCTTCAGCAGGAGGGAATCATAACACATCATATCACAACCTTCTGCATGATAGAATCATAACCCATTACAACGCAACCTTCAGCATGAGGGAGTAATAGTTCATTATAACACAACTTTCAGCAGGAGGGAATCATAAGCCAGAACAACACAACCTCCAGCAGGAGGTATCATAACTCATCATAACCCAACCTTCAGTAGGAGCGAGACATAACCCATCATAACAAAACCTTCATCAGTAGGGAGTCATACACCATTATAATACAACCTTCAGCAGGAGGAAGTCAAAACCCATCACAACACAACCTTCAGCGGGAGGGAGGCATAGCCCATCATAACACAGACTTTAGCAGAAGGGAGTCATAACCCAATAGAACACAACTTTTAGCAGGAGGTGAGTCACAACACATCATATCACAACCTTCAGCATGATGGGATCATAACCTATTATATCATAACCTTCAGCATGAGGGAGTAATAATCCATCAAAACACAATCTTCAGCCGAATAGAATCATAACCCATAATAACACAGTCTTCAGCAGGAGGGCTTCATAACCCATCAAACACAACCTTCAGCAAGAGCGAAACATAACCTATCATAACAAAACCTTCATCAGGAGGGAGCTATACCCCATCATAACACAAACATCAGCAGGAAGGAGTCAAAACCCATCATAACACAACCTCCAGCAAGAGGGAAGCAAAACCCATAATATCACAGTCTTCAGCAGGATGGAAGCATAACCCATCATAACACATCCTTCAGCTGGAGGGAATCATAAACCATCATAACACAACCTTCAGCAGGAGAGAGTCATAATCCATCATAACACAACCTTCAGCAGGAGTAATAGCCTATCATAACAGAACTTTCAGCAGGAGGGAGTCATAATCCATCATAACACATCCTCCAGCAGGAGAGAGTCATCGCCCATCATAACACAACCTTCAGCAGGAGGGAATCATAACCCATCATAACACAACCTTCAGCAGTAGGGAGTCATAACCCATCATAACACAACCTTCAGAAGGAGGGAGTCATAGCCCATCATAACAGGGCTTTCAGCAGGAGGGAGTCATAATCCATCATAACACAACCATCAGCAGGAGGGAGTCATAACCCATCATAACAGAACATTCAGCAGGAGCGAGACATATCCCATCATAACACAACTTTCAGCAGTAGCTAGATATAACCAATCATAACACAACCTTCATCAGGAGGCAATCATAACCCAACATAACATAACAACTTTCAGCAGGAGGGAGTTATACCCCATTGTTACAAAACCTTCAGCAAGAGAGAGTCGTACCCTATTATAACACAACCTTCAGCAGAAGAGATTCATAACCCATCATAACACAACTTTCAGCAAGAGGGAGTCATAACCTATCATAACGCAACCTTCAGCAATAGAGAGTCATAACCCATTATAACACAACCTTCAGCAGAAGAGATTCATATCCAATCATAACAGAACTTTCAGTAGGAGGGAGTCATAACCCAATATAACACAACCTTTAGCAGGAGAGATTCACAACACATCATATCACAACCTTCAGCATGATGGGATCATGACCTATTATAACACAACCTTCAGCATGAGGGAATAATAATCCATCAAAACACAATCTTCAGCCGAATAGAATCATAACCCATAATAACACAGCCTTCACCAGGAGGGAATCATAACCCATCAAACGCAACCTTCAGCAGGAGCGAAACATAACCCATCATAACAAAACCTTCATCAGGAGGGAGTTAAACCCCATCATAACACAACCATCCGGGAGGGAGTCAAAACCCACCATAACACAACCTTCAGCAAGAGGGATGCATAACCCATAATAACACAGCCTTTAGCAGGATGGAAGCATAACCCATCATAACACATCCTTCAGCAGGCGGGAGTCATAAGCCATCATAACACAGCTTTCAGCAGGAAGGAGTCATAACCCATCATAACACAACCTTCAGCAGGAGGGAGTCATAACCCATCATAACACATCCTTCAGCAGGAGGGAGTCATCGCCCATCATAACAAAACCTTCAGCAGAAGGGAGTCAAAACCCATCATAACACAAACTTCAGCAGGAGGGAATCATAACCCATAAAACACAACCTTAAGAATGTTGGTGTCATAACCCATCATAACACATCCTTCAGCGGGAGGAAGTCATAACCAATCATAACACAACTTTCAGGAGGAGGCAGTCATAACCCATCGTAATAAAAACTTCAGCAGGAAGGAGTCATAACCTATCATAACACCACCTTCAGCAAAAAGAAGTCATTGCCCATCATAACACAACCCTCTGCAGGAGGGAGTAATAACTCATCATAACAAACCCTTCAGCAGGAAGGAATCATAACACATCATAACAAAACCTTTAGCAGGGAGGAGTCATAACCCATCATAACACAACCTTCAGCAGGAAGGAGTCATAACCCATCATAACACAACCCTCAGCAGGAGGGAGTAATAGCCCATCATAAGACAACTCCAGCAGGAGGGAGTCATCGCCTGTTATAATAAACCTTCAGCAGGAGGGAATCATAACCCATCATAATACAACCTTCAGCAGGAAGGAGTCACAACCGATCATAATAGAACTTTCAGCAGGATGGAGACATAACCCATCATAATATAAACTTCTGCAGAAGGGAGTCATAGCCCATCATAACACAACCCCCCAGCAAAAGGGAGCCATAGCCCATTATAACAAAGCCTTCAGTGGGAGGGAGTCATAATCCAACATAACACAACAATCAGCAGGAGGGAGTCATAGCCCATCATAACAGAACATTCAGCAGGAGGGAGTCATAATCCATCATAACACAACATTCATCAGGAGGGAGTCATGCCCTATCATAACACAACCTTCAGCAGTACAGAGACATAACCCATCACAACACAACCTTCAACAGGAGAGAGTCGTAACCCAACATAATACAACTTTCAGCAGGCGGGAGTCATACCCCATTTTAACACAACTTTCAGCAAGTGAATCATACCCCATTATAAGAAAACATTCAGCAGAAGAGATTCATAACCCATCATAACACAACTTTCAGCAGGAGGCAGATATAACCTAACATAAAACAACCTTCAGCAAGAGTGAGTCATAACCCATTATACTAACCTTCAGCAGATGAGATTCATAACCCATCATAACAGAACTTTCAGCAGGATGGAGTCATAGCCCATCATAACAACCATCAGAGTTAGGTAGGTAAAAATCATCATAAAACTTTAGTAGGAGGGAGTCATAACCCATCATAAAACAACCTTCAGCAGGAGGGAGTCATGACCTATCATAACACGGCCTTCAGCAGAAGGGAGTCATAGCCAATCATAACACAACCTTCATCAGGATTGAGCCATACCCAATCATAAAACAACCATCTCCAGGAGGGAGTCATTACCAATCATAACACAACCTGCAGCAAGAGGGAGTCAAAACCCAACATAACATAACCTTCAGCATGAGGGAATCAAAACCCATAATAACACAGCCTTCAGAAGGATGGAAGCATAACCCAACATAACACATCTTTCAGCAGGAAGGAGTCATAACCCATCATAACACAACCTTCAGCAGGAGGGAGGTATAACCCATCATAAGACAACCTTCAGTAGGAGCTGGTTATAAATCATCATACCACAACCTTCAGCAGGAGGGAGTTGTAACTCATCATAACACAACCTTCAGTAGTGGTTAGGTATAATTCATCGTAACAAACCTTTAGGAGGGACTCATAAACCATCATAACACAACCTTCAGGAGGAGGGAGTTATGACCTATCATAACACAACCTTCAACAGAAGAGAGTCATAACCTATCATATCAAAACCTTCAGCAGGTGGGAGTCATAACATACGGTAACACAACCTTCAGGAGGAGTGAGTCATAACCCATCATAAGATAACCTTCAGCAGGAGGGAGTCCTAACATACCAGAACACTACTTTGAGCATGAAGGAATCATAACCCATTATAAAACAACTTTCAGTAGGATTGTATCACAACCTATCGTAACGCAGCCTTCAGCAGAAAGGAGTCACACCCAATCATAACAAGATTCAGCAGGAAAGAGTCATTCTCCATCATAACACAACCTTCAGCAGGAGAGAGTCATAACCCATTATAACACAACCTTCAGTAGAGAAGAATCATAACCAATCATAACACAACCTTCAGCAGGAGGGAGCCAAAACCCATCATAGTACAACTATCACTAGGAGGGAGTCATACCCCATCATAACAACCTTCAGCAGGAGGGAGTCAAAAGTCATCATAACACAACCTTCAGCAAGAGGGAAGCATAACCCATAATAAAGCAGCCTTCTGCAGGATGGAAGCATAACTCATAATAACACATCCTTCAGCAGGGTGGAGCCTTAACCCAACACAGCACAACCTTCAGCAGGAGGGAATCATAACACATCACGTCTCAACCTTCAGCATGATGATTTCATAACCCATTATAACACAAACCTCAGCAGGAGGAAGTGATAGCCAAGTATAACACAACCTTCAGCAGGAGGGAGTCATAACCCACCATAACACAACATTTAACAGAGAGGAGTCATAACATATAACACTACCTTCAGCATGTAGGAATCATAATCCATTATAAAACAAACTTCAGTAGGACTAAATCGCAACCTAACATAACACAACCTTCAGCAGAAAAGAGTCATAACCAATCATGACACAACCTTCAGCAGGAGGGAGTCAAAATCCATCACAACACAACCTTCAGCAAGAGGGAAGCATAACCCATCATAACAAAGCCTTCAGCAGGTTGGAAGCATAACCCCTCATAACACATACCTCAGCAGGCGGGAGGTATAACCCATCATAACACAACCTCCAGCAGGAGGAAGTCTTAGCCCATCATAACAGAACTTTCAGCAGGAGGGAGGTATAACCCATCATAACAACCTTCAGCAGATAAGTGTTATAACTCATCATAACACAACCTTCAGAAATTGGTAGGTATAAATCATCAGAACAAACCTTTAACAAGAGGGAGTGATTACCCATCATGATACAACCTTCAGCAGGAGCGAGTCATAACCTATCCTAACACAAACTTCAGCAGGTGGTAGTCATTACATATATCACAGCCTTCAGCATGATGTTTTCATAACCCATTATAAACCCTAACCTCAGCAGGAGGAAGTAATAGCCAATCATAATACAACCTTCAGCTGGAGGGAGTCATATCCTATCATAACACAACCTTCAGCAGGTGGGAGTCATAATTTACCGTAACACAACCTTCAGCAGGGGGGAGTCATAACTCATCATAACACAACCTTCAGCAAGCGGGAGTCATTAGATATCATAACACAACCTTCAGCTGGTGGGAGTCATTAAATATCATAACACTGTCGTATGAAGGAATCGTTACCCATTATAAAACAACCTTCAGCAGGACTTAATCACAACCTATCGTAACAAAACCTTCAGCAGAAGGGAGCCATACCACATCATAACACAAGCTTCAGCCGGATGGAGCCGTACCCCATCATAACACTACCTTCAGCAGGAGAGAGTCATAACCCATTATAACACAACCTTCAGCAGAAGAGAGTCATAACCAATATTAACACAACTCTCAGCAGGAGGGAGCCATAACCCATAATAGAACAACCATCGCCAGGAGGGAGTCATACCCCATCATAAGACAACCTTCAGCAGGAGGGAGTCAAATCCCATCATAACACATCCTTCAGCAGGAGGGAGTCATAATCCAACATAACAAAACCTTCAGCACGAAGGGATAATAATCTATAATAACAAAACCTTCAGCAGGAGGGGGTCATAACCCATTATAACACAACCTTCAATAGGAAGGAGTCATAGCTCATCACAAAAAACTTTCAGCAGGAGGTTGACACAACCGATCATAACAGAACTCTCAGCAGGAAAGTCATAACCCAACATAACATAACCTGCAGCAGGAGGGTTGTATAACCTATCATAAAACAACCTTCAGCAGGAAGGAGTCATAGCCCATCATAACAAAACTTTCAGAAGGAGGAAGTCCTAACCCATCATAACACAACCTTCAGCAGGAGGGAGGTATAACCCATCATAAAACAATCTTCAGCAGGAAGGAGTCATAGCCCATCATAACACAATCTTCAGCAGGAGGGTCATAACCGATCATAACAGAACTTTCAGCAGGAGGTAGACATAACCCATCATAATATAAACTTCAGCAGGTGGTAGTTATAACCCATCACAACACAACCTTCAGCAGAAGAGAAGCATAACCCATCATAACACATCCTTTAGCAGAAGGGAGTCATAACACAACATATCACAACCTTCAGCACGAGGGGGTCATAACCTATAATAACAAAACCTTCAGCAGGAGGGAGTCATAACCCATCACAACACAGTCTTCAGCAGGAGGTAGTCATAACGCATCTTATCACAACCTTCAGCATGATGGAATCATGACCCTTTATAACAACCTTCAGCATGAGGGAGTAATAATCCATAGTAACATAATCTTCAGCAGGAGGGATTCATAACCCATAATAACACAACCTTCAGCAGAAGGGAGGTATAACCCATTATAACACAACCTTCAGCAGGAGGGACTCATAACATATCATAAGAGAACCTTCAGTAGGAAGGGGTCATAGCTAATCATAACAAAACCTTCAGAAGGAGGGAGTCATAACCCATCACAACACAATCTTCAGCAGGAGGTAGTCATAACACATCACAACCTTCAGCATGATGGAATCATAACCCATTATAACACCTTCAGTATGAGGGAGTTTTAATCCGTAATAACATAATCTTCAGCATAAGGGATACATAACCCATAATAACACAACCTTCAGCAGGAGGGTGTCATAACCCAACACAACACAGCCTTTAGCAGGAGGGAGTCATAACACATTTTATCACAACCTTCAGCATGATGGAATCAGAACCTACTATAGCACAACTTTCAGCATGAGGATATAATATTCCATAATAACATAACCTTCAGCAGGAGAGATTCATAACCCATAGTAACACAACCTTCAGCAGGAGGGAATCATAACCCATAATAACACAACCTTCAGCAGGTTGGAGTCATACCCCATCATAACATATCCTAAAGCGGGAGGGAGGCATAGCCAATCATAACACAGCTTTCAGAAGGAAGGAGTCATAACCAATCATAATGAATCCCTCAGCAGTAGGGAGTTATAACCCAACATAACACAGCTTTCACCAGGAGGGACTCATACCCCATCACAGCATATCCTTCAGCAGGAGGTAGTCATATCTCATCATAAGACAACCTTCAGCGGGAGGAAGGCATAGCCAATCAAAACACAATTTTCAGAAGGAGGGTCATAGCCCAACATAACAAACCTTCATCATGATGGAATCATAACCCTTTATAACATAACCTTCAGCAGGAGAGAGTAATAACCCATCATAACACAACTTCAGCAGAAAGGAATCATAACACACCGTAACAAAACCTTTAGTAGGAAGGAGTCATAACCCATCATAACACCACCTTCAGCAGGGAGTCATAACCCATCATAACACAACCCTCAGCAGGAGGGAGTAATAACCCGTCATAGCACAACTTCAACAGGAGGGAGTCATCGTCCATCATAACAAACCTTCAGCAGGAGGGAGTCATAACCCATCATAACACAACCTTCAGCAGGAGGTGTTCATAATTCATCATAACACAACCTTCAGCAGGAACGAGACATAACCCATCATAACACAATCTTCAGCAGGATGGGTTCATAACTCATCATAACACAACCTTCAGCAGAAGGGAGTCACAGCGTATCATAACGCAACCTTCAGCAGGAGGGAGTCATAACACATCACATCAAAACACTCAGCATGAAAGAATCATAACCCATTATAACATAACCTTCAGCTTAAGAGGGGAATCACCTATAACACCAAAAGCTTCAGCATGAGGGAGTCATAACCCATAAAAACACAACTTCAGCAAGAGAGAGTCATAACCCATCATAACACTATCTTCAGCAGTAGGCAGGTAAATCCCATTATAACAAACCTTCAACAAGTGGGAGTCATAATCTATCATAACACAACCTTCAGCAGAAGGGAATCATAACCCATCATAATAGAAATTTCAGTAGGAGGGAGTCATAGTCCATCATAACAGAACTTTCAGCAGGAGGGAGTCATAATTCATCATAATACAGCCATCAGTAGGAGGGAGTCATAACCCATTATAACAGAACATTCAGCAGGAGCGAAACATAACCCATCATAATACACCTTCATCAGGAGGGAGTCATGACCCAACATAACACAACTTTCAGCACCAGGGAGTCATACCTTAGCATAACACAACCTTCAGCAAGAGAGAGTCATAACCCATTATTAAAACTTCAGCAGAGGAGATTCATAACCCATCATAACACAACTTTCAGCAGGAGGGAGGAACCCATTATAGCACAACCTTCAGCAGAAGAGATTCATAACTCCTCATAAAACAACTTTCAACAGGAGGGAGTCATAGCCCATCATAACAACCACAAGAAGTAGGTAAGTAAAGAATCATCATAACAAACCTTTGGTAGGTGGGAGTCATACCCCATCATAACACAACTTTCAGCAGGAGGGATTCATAACCTATCATAACACAGCCTTCAGCAGAAGGGAGTCATAACACATCATATAACATCCTTCAGCATGATGTTTTCATTACCCATTATAACACAAAACCTCAGCAGGAGGAAGTGATAGCCATATCATAACATAACCTTCACCAAGAAGGAGTCATAACCAATCATAACACAACCTTCAGCAAGAGGGATCCATAACTCATCATAAAACAACCATCAACGGGAGGGAGTCATACCCCCATCATAACACAACATTCAGCAGTCGGGAGTCAAAACCCAACATAACACAGCCGTTAGCAAGAGGGAATCATAACCCATAACAGCACAGTCATCAGCAGTATGGAAGCATAACCCATCATAATATCCTTCAGCAAGAGAGAGTCATAACCCATCAAAACACAACCTTTTGCAGGAGGGAGGTATAACCCATCATAACACAACCTTAAGCAGGAATGAATCATAGCTCATCATAACAGAACTTTCAGCAGGAGAGAGGTATAACCCACCATAACACAACATTCAGCAGGAGGAGGTTATAACTCATCATAAGACAACCTTCAGAAGCAAGTAGATTTAATTCATCATAACAAACCTTTAGCAGGAGGAGTCATAACCTATCATAACACAACCTTCAGCAGAAGGGAGTCATAACTCATCGTATCACAACCTTCAGCACGATGTTTTCATAACAATCATAACACAAACCTCAGCAGGACGAAGTAATAGCCAATCATAACACAATCTTTAGCAGGAGGGAGTCATAACCTAGCATAACAAAACCTTCTGCATGTGGGAGCCAGAACATACCATAACACAACCTTCGGTAGGAGGGAGTCATGACCCATCATAATACAACCTTCAGCAAGTGGGAGTCATAAGAATACCATAACACTACCTTCAGCATGAAGGAATCATAACCCATTATAAATCAACTTTCAGCAGGATTGTATCACAACCTATCGTAATGCAACTCTCAGCAGAAGGGATTCATACCCCATCATAACACAAGCTCCGGCAGGAGGGAGCCATACCCCAACATAACAGAAACCTCAGCAGAGGGAGTAATAGCCAATCATAACACAACCTTCAGCAGGAGGGAGTCATAACCCATCATAATAAAACCTTCATCAGAAGGGAGTCATAACATATCATGACACTACCTTCAGCATGAAGGAATTATAACCCACTATAAAACAATTTTTAGCAGAACTAAATCACAACCTATTGAATCACAACCCTTCAGCAGGAGGGAGTCATACCCCATCATAACACACGCTTCAGTAGAAGGGAGCCATACCCCATCAAAACACAACCTTCAGCAGGAGGGAACCATAACCCATCATAAAACAGCCATCATCAGGAGGGAGTCAAACTCCATCATGACAAAACCCTTAGCAGGAGGGAGTCAAAACCCATCATAACACAACCTTCAGCAAGAGGGAAGCATAACCTATAATAACACAGCCTTCAGCAGGAAGGAGTCAGAACCCAACATAACACAACTTTCAGCAGAAAAGAGTCATAACACATCATATCACAACATTCAATATGATGTTTTCATATCCCATTATAACACAAACCTCAGCAGGAGGGAGTAATAGCCCATCATAACACAACCCTCAGCAGGTGGGAGTCATAACCCATCATAAAACAACCTTCAACAGAAGGGATTCATAACATATTATAACACTACATTCAGCATGAAGGAATCATAACCCATTATAAAACAACTTCAGCAGAACTAAATCACGGCCTATCGTAACACACCCTTCAGCAGCTGGTAGTGATACCTCATCATAACACAAGCTTCAGCAGGAGAGAGTCGTATCCCATTATAACACAACCTTCAGGAGAAGAGAATCATAACCAATCATAACACAACCTTCAGCAAGAGGGAGCCACAACCCATTATAAAACAACTATCACATGGAGGGAGTCATACCCCATCATAACACAACCTTCAGCAAGAGGGAAGCATAACCTATAATCACAGCCTTCAGCAGGAGGGAGTCATAACCCAACATAACAAAAACTTCAGGAGGAGGAAATCATAACACATTATAACAAAACCTTCAGCAGTAGGAGGTCATAACCCCCAATAGCGAGACCGTCAGCAGGAAGGAGTCATAACTCATCAAAATATAGCCTTCAGCAGGAGAGAATCACAACCCATCATAACACAACTCTCAGCAGGAAGCAGTCATATTCCACCATAACACAGGTTTCACACATATATATATATATATATATATATATATATATATATATATATATATATGTTATTTTTTTATCATACTTGATCGCTGTTTCCCGCGTCAGCGAGGTAGCGCCAGGAAACAGACGAAGAAAGATACCCCATCCCCCCGCATGCACACATATATACATACATGCACACATATGCACCACACATATATATATACATATCAA
>JAYMFT010135533.1:0-12943 GCA_038088735.1 Panulirus argus
ATATATATATATATATATATAAAGCGTTAATGAGACGGCCTCTATGGGGCACTGAGTTGCCCGTGCCGTCATAACTACCATAAAAAAGAAAACAAAAAATGGAGGACGATTGGATGAGGCAGGAAGAGGGGGGGGGGGGAAGGTTGTCAGGGAAGCAGAGGGAGTGATTAACTTCCATTAAGCGGACAGAGAGGTCTGGCTGGCGGAGGGGCGGCCGGCCGGGCAGGGGGACCGGCTCCTCAGTTTGGTGTCAAGGGCGGGAGACGGTGTGTGGGGGGGGGGGGGGATGGCACGGGGCGGTGATCTCCAGCCTAGCCCTACTCCCCCCCCCCCCCCCGCGCCTCTCATCCATCCATCTATCCCTTCCTGTTAGGAGTCAGGGTTGCGGTCAGGCGCTGTGCCAGAAGTGGCCCTCGATGGCACTACTGGCACCCCACATCGGCGTCTGGGTCAGGAAAACTGAATTTTGGGACATGACTTCGAGGAAACGTATTGCCTCGTGCGGGTGTGGGTGTCGTGTCCTGAGGGAAGCTGGGCTGGAGACGCGTTGGAAATCTCTCCTTGAAAAATGGCGTTTTTTTAGCAGTGAGGCGTTGGGCAAGGCGGCCTCTGTCCCAGCCAGCGTCTCTTCCCTCTCTAGCCTTCCCTCTGCTTATCACATATTCCTCTTAGGTTCACCTTTTTTCTTCCTCTTCTCTGTTCATCGGCGCCTTCTTTGTTAACTCCAGATCGTTTTCCTCTCTTCGTCCTCTGATTCTCTGCGGTCCAGTCCTTCCCTGTAGAGCTTGGCTGGGAGCTGCACACTCTGGCTGGCTCGACTCTCCTTGCTTTTCCTAACGCTGTCCATCTGTCTTCTCGTCTCCCATCACGTCAGACACTGATGCTCTGGGGAACCCTTGGCCTTTTACCTTGTGTCACCTCGACCCCCCGAGATATCTGTATTTGGACCTTCTTCTGTCAAGACGACACCGGCTTCGACTGACCGACCGTCTCAACCACTTCCTCTGGGCCGGTATGGAGGCGGTAGGAGGCTCGGTTGGTGTTTACAGGAACAGATCCTGGCGTGGTCCTGCGGCTGTGGGTCAAGGGAAGGCGTGCCTTGTGTTGGGCGGGGTAGGGTAGGGCGTCGGTGCCCATAATGGTGCCAGGTATCAAGGTCTCGTGGCTCCAGGTGTCGCTGGTGCCGGTACCTGCGTCACTCTACGGGTTCCGGCATCCGGTACAAATTTTGAAGTGACGGACATGATCAAACTGACACTAACACGCCGGCCCCCGTGGCGAGGACAGTTTGGTGGGGTACCTTACCTGCGTCTTCCTCTCGTTCTCGTGGTTTGATCGAGGGATTCTCGATCGTCTACAGAGAATTTCATTGTTCGATTTCAGCAAGATTATGGGTAAAGAATGTACACGCTTTAAGCTGACACCATCGTAAAGGTTAGGATACACTGAGCAAGGACAGAGCAGGTGGCTCTCTCCCGTGCCACACCGTGTTATGAGCCTCATTACAGCCCGTATAATCATCTTCCCTAATGATGTAAACAGCAGATGAAAGCAGAGCAAGACGTACCTCTGGCAGGCGGTCTGATTTGCTGTGCCCATAGTGATTGGCGGGATCTGTCAAAGACCACGGGCCACCACGGCAGTGCTAACCCAGTCGCTGGTTGACTACTGAATTAACGAACCTGACGACTGGCGGGTCGTCTGTTTCCACGTAACGTCTGGACGCCAGAGCATCGCTGGCTGGGTTCTCGAGCAACCACTGTTGGTGCAAGGCAAACGCAGTTAGTGAGAGTCGTGCATATTAAGAGTGACCCGCGTCTCCGTCCTCGCCCCCGACCATCACCTGACCTGCTCCCTCACCCTGCGTGCCCAGCTAACCAAGTGTCACCACCCACCGCTGGTCAAATGAATCCATCTCTCTCCTCTGTTCTTGGGATCCGCGAACTCTCATGGTGAGTACAGTACGTGCTGTGTGAGTACGATGAGTCTCACCCAACATCAGACAAGTCGTCAGGAGCAGCAGAGAAAGCACTGGTGGGGCAGTCTTAACCTCTGCCACAATATGGCTGCTGTCTCCAGAAACAATAAGCGAGTCTTGACGGACGTTTGCTGACAATCCTGGCTTATTTTGGGTCGACCTTTATTGGTAACCGGGTCACGTACGACACAGATTTGACCTCATGAAACCGTCCAGAGATCAGGATGCCGCATGACGATGGTATGACGTCAGTTGGATTAAGGAGGAAAATCCTCAAGAATTGTCATTTCCTTTTCTCTGCCGAAGATGTTTAAGACGACGTCCGTGTTTTGCTTGTTCATAATGCTGTACAAAATGGTGTTACCGGACTCCCGAGTGCAAGTGGTCGCACTGCGAGCAAGAAGTCACCGCACTGTACAGTTGCTGAATCTCTTCGAGGACCATCTCGCTGCCAAGGAGTCCACCATGCCCCTGCTACTGCCTGGAGTGTAGCCTCGAAGCCGCAGGAGGCCCATGAAAGGTGTCCTGGCATTGTATGAGAATGACTGTATATATATATATATATATATATATATATATATATACATACATATAACACATCCCTGCTAGCTGGTCATGGGGGGGGGGAGGGGTTCCGGGTATATGGTATCAGGTGTCTCCATCCTTGACGGGCTGTGTCAAGACAAGGTCCCGCCACCGGGCTGAGCTGTGGTGAGCCTTGATCATAACATCTTCCACAGCGGCTCGCTGCACCTTACGAGGGAATCTGTAATATCATTCATTGTAGTCACAGGGAGATTAATATATGTTGCTATATTTTGACCGCTACATTTCGATGCACTGTGTTGATTGATCTTAGTATGGTACACCGATACTAAGACGGCCACTTCTCAACCCGTCACACTGCGGTGTTGATTTTCCCCATTTGGAGTCGCTCTCTCGAGCAATACTTCGCTAGACACAACAGACAGACACAGTGTGCCTAGTCTTTTGATAAAGTGACAGTAACGCGGATTGTGTGCAAGTCACACATATAACAGGAATTATTCCTTTTTCTGTTTTTTTTTTTCTTGTTATCGACATGGCACGGATAAATGACATGAAGAGGGAAAGACAAAAGAAGGAAGAAAATCCCACAGCTTAGCTGCTCCAGGGAGGAAGAAGGCATCACAACAGCCAATCCTCGAGTGATCAGACTCCACACACAAACTGTAGGAAGCAGCAGCTAAGCTAAACGCTTGTCACGGGCGCATAACTTGAGGGTGGGGACACATGCAGACAATTAACTAGAACAGTGGCCAACATAATAACTGCAGAATAGAGAGAGAGAGAGAGAGAGAGAGAGGGCAGCAATGTGATGGGATTTATGATACGAATTCTTAAGGCGTTTGACGAGTGTCTGCAAGGTGCGGTGAGAGAGATCAGCTTCGTTACAAAGTTAATGAAGTATTGTGACGGAAGGACGACAGTGGCGGTACTGCCTGCCGTAAATTCTGGAGGTTGGAATTGCAACAATGAGTCATTGCAGATGTCTTGTCACCGACCCCTGGAGCCGCAGGCCTGACCCTGTGGGCGACCTCACTCACTATCAAACGAGTCATTATTTACCGGACCAGTTTATTTCATTATTGTTCATCGAAAAAAAAAAAATGTGGATTCTTTGAACGCCCTTGACAATGCACCGACGACATTCAATTGTCATTAAGGGTGATGCGCTGGAGCAGTCTTCTTTCATCCCTGGTGGGTTGACCACTAGATCAGTAAGGCACATATTGATTTGTCAACGTTAATCCGCGTCCCCATGCCTGCCTGCCTGCCTGTCAGTCATGAATAGACGCATCATATCTCATGACAGGATGGGAACCCGACGCCTACCATACAAACCTGCACGTAAAGTTTCACACACGCTTAAGCGTTCGAGGTCAAGGGGTCAGAGGTCAAGGTCACAGACACTTCTCTACCAAAACGCTTCTAATTGCGTGTTTATATTTGAAGTCACTTAACCGGGCGATCAGATCTGAACTAACCTTGCACCACAGATAATGTGTGTGATGCTCTACGTAGACCTCATGACGTTCTGCAGGTCGGGGTCAAAGGTTGAGGTCACAAATCCTTGTGTCCCGAGTACAGAAGGTCTGAGGAATAATGGATTGGATGACGGCCCGAACCTAATTCATACAGACAAAACAGTCACTCTCGTGTCTGTTGAAGTTTAACACGTCGGTGGTCAAGGCTCAATCCTTCCGAGTCATGGGTACTCAAATACCACCAAATGCTTGTGTACACACTGTGTGATCGCTAATTGAATATATATTGACCCAAGCAGCACCAGGGATGATGATAACGTGTGCACTCCCACGCCTGGCTAATCTTTACGCGTCCTGGGTCAGGGATGGTGGTTGCAGTGTTATGTGAACAAAAATATTGACAAGTGTCTTGTGTACACATTATCTCAAGACTTGATGGGTGAATATTGACTACATTCGCATGAGGGATGCACAGTCCTACGCCCGATTCAGCAACAGAGGTCAAAGGTCAAGGTCATGCTCGAGTAAATACTATTACCAAGTTCTTGTTTGATTTTCAGCGGATTACGGCCTAACATACAGCACAAACACTGTATTTAAAGTTCTGCATCTGATTTAAGTTTGCAAGGTCAAGGGTCAAAGGTCAAGGTCGCAAGATGACTTTCATTAAAGGTAAAACAAAGCCCAACACGGGAGGCAGGAGCACTATGAGGACGTTTAAGTTTGTTTTCTGTCGCAAACTGTTTATCTTGAATTGTTTTCTTTTGTCGAAGGTCTCGTATGTGAAGGTTAGATATTGTTGTTTGCCTCATGTCAAGATCAGACGTTCAGTTACACGCTTTATGAGGAGATCAGATGTTATTGTTCGACCCGTGAGGCAATCAGACATCCTCATTACGACCAATCCCCCTTGTAAACATCACTCACTGCATCACCCAGCTTCGCTACGTTTCATCAGGTCAGAGTGTGTGTGACCGTGGCCACGCCTGGCCCTGCTCTGGCCAGGCGTGGCCCCTCCCAACAGAAGGGGTCATTCATACCCCCAGCACCTGAGTCCTCCTCACCTGCGCCCAGTAATGGCCGGCTCCCCTGCTGATCCTACCACTCATCCCGGCTCCAGCAACACCACCTCAACCACCTACCGGCTCCACCCATCACACCGCTCGCACGACCCTCACTGCTACCACCACCAACACCACCACCACTTCTACCAACCACACTATTGCCACCACCAACCTTACTGTGACAACCAGCACCTCTTCCGCCATCATGTCAGTCATGTCATGATCCATTCACCCCTCCAACACCTGTCTCATCCCAGACAAGACCACTACCCCCCACCCCCACCCCTTGTCACCACCCTCTGGCTCCCCACTAGCGTCGCCACAGCCAAGCGTACCTCCCCAGGCGAGGAAACAGCAGGTCAGAGCCCCTCGCCCGAGACCTGGCGTGTTGATGCAGCGTTCAACAAGTCTATCTGGCGTTGAGTGTCCCGCCACTTCCGAAGGTCTTGCTGGATCATGTTAGTCAACTGGGAAGACCAATCTTCCATTTCTAGGCTGATGGCGGGAAATGTCTCACTGGGTTGAAATAGATTTTGGCGTTTAAGCTTGTGTCCTGCTTAGTACAGCAGCGTTGTGTGCTGTTTTCTGTTGCCTCTCAATATATATGTGATATGTGTCGTCTGTTTCCTGTCTGTTTCCTCTCACTTCACCGGTACTGTAGTCTTCTGTTTCCTTTCTGTTCCTCTCGGGTACCAGCTTTGCAAGTTCTCTGTGCCTCTCACAACAGCAGTGTTGTAAATAGTCAGTTTCCCCTGTGGTGGCAGCAGTGGTGGACGGGAGCAGACCCTCGCCAGGCAGGTGACGCAGAACATCTCCAAAATTGATGTTAATATGACGGGGTCGTGACCTCTGACCTCCATCACGACGCGGTGATTACCCCCAAGCAGCGGCGGCCTCGTTGGGGGGAGGAATTAGCGGTGGATGTTGTTGCTGTCTCCCGAGACGAACAAAGAGGACCTCCCTCCCGCTCGCCGTTCCTAATACTCGCGTGCAGTCTGGTCTTCATCCTAATCACACACTGGTATCACCTACCAGGAACGAGGATGCTAACCATCGCCAGAAAACGGTCGCTTTCCCAATTGTTCTTTGCTTTGCTTTCCCTCGCAGTCTGCACCGCCGGGATGGAAGCGACTTTATGTAAGAATCTCTCGGGAGAACTCGGGTTGTTCACCTCTCTCGCTCGGGTTGCGTTAGAGCCACACTCTCATTTTTTTCCCTCTCTCACGTGGGCGATGAGGTTGCCTGGGGGCAACTACGTAATTGGTCGTTGCGGCTGTAAAAGTTGACCGCCCGCGCTCTCCGCCGTCTCACTTGACGTGACCTGAACCACCTCCAGGTTGCCTTCCCCTCCGCTTGCTGCCGGCAGGGAGCCTCTGCCACCGTCCTGCCCCGGCGTCCTAACCTGGGGCAACCGGCGGGCCAGACCTGCCTGCCTCTCATCAACTAAGCCCTGGTTTGGTGGGCTGTACTAGCTCGTTTGAGTACGGCCTAGTCTGGTGAGCTATACTGCCCACCACTGGTGCCCTTGCACCAGGCCTGTGGTGTGGGTGACAGCGGCAGTAAAGGTTCCCCGGTCACACCTGCTCATAAGGACCAGTTCAGGTGTGGTAAGGAAGGCTGGTTGCCCACACACCACCTCCCGCCAGTGCACAGACCTGGGGATGGAACAAATATATTTTATGACGGTGTGGATCGCTAGAGGGAGACCAGAAAGGCCGGAGAGTGTGTGAATGTTGCAGGTGTCGCTGCTGGCGTGGGGGCGAGAGTGGGAGGCACCGAGCGACATGTCTCCTCCCACGTAGTTAGGCTCTCCCACCACCCTCTCTCCAACCTCCACCACTCTCTGTCTCTACCACACCCCAGCCTCCATCATCTCCACCACAACCCAGCCTGATCTCCACAATCACACTTACTCTCTTTCCTCCAACATTCTCTCCAACACCTTCTAACCACGACTTCCAACAGTGCCACACCTCCGTCACTCCACGTCCCCAACACGCCAACACTAGCTGCTCATCCGCACCACACGGCAGCCTACATGACCCTCACTCCTCCAACACTTGCTGTTCTCCAACACTGGGCTCTGCAGGATGACTACCCACCTCCACCACTGGTGTGCCTGCGGCTGTCTGCACCTGGGGTGGCTGCGGCGAGCCACTCGACTGGCTCTGACTCGCCGCTGTGGTCAGCCTCGTCCAGGCTTGTTAAAGCTTCGTCTTTGTCTTGTCTCTGCTGAGACAGCTGTGTCCCGCTGTTTCCTGTCGGTTTCTGTCATGTTAGGACTGTGTCCCGCTGTTTCCTGTGGGTCTGTATCACGTTGGCGCTGTGCCCCGCTGTTTGTGTCACGTCGGTGCTGTGGCGCCGCTGTTCCTGCGCCGCGTGCGTCTGAAGATGTGCCGTTTGTTCTGTTGGGGCAGAAGTGAAGCTGTTGCGTCCGTGTTCGTGGCCCCACGGCCGTCCTCGGCTCCTCCCGCTGCTCGTGCCGCCTCAACCCGTCTCTGGACGTCTACCACAGACCTGTGCAGGTGTTCTTCCACCGCTTGAGCCTCGTCAGGACCCTGTGCCTGATGTACCAAGGGGCGCACCGGGTGGTCTCCGTCTCTGTAAGTACCTGTTTATGATGAGTTACCCGTTGCTACAGGCAAGGGAGGACGGTCTGCACCGGTGTGCTAGGTGGGGCCATCCAGGGCCATGATAACATATCGTCAGCAACTACGGAAACGCCTCACATATTTCTTGCTTCTCTCTCTCTTTCTCTCTCTCTCTCTCTCTCTCTGAAACTTTGCATTATGACCCTTTCATTTGGTTCAAAGAAACTCTTGCGATGAATAATTCCATCATCGATTTTCACTTCACCGTAAAGAATTTACAAATTAATGTGCACGAATTTTCCTCTTCTTTTTCATGTATCAAAAGTCTAAAGTTGTTTTTGGACTGTGTCAGTTAAAACATTTCTAGATTCAATCTCGCCTCCTGATAACATGTTTGTCTCATTTCCAGGTGAGTTGTGACGCTGTGTTACCTGCCACACGGATCCTCGAGGGGCGTCCCTGCTCTGTGGGTAAGTCCAGCCGTGGTGACGTTGGCACGTGACACCGGGGTCAGGGGTCACACCCTGTTCCCCTGCACCATAGGCCACACTAGTGTCATCTGCCTCCCGTCCCTTGGGTTGACTAGTGAGCTGGGAGGGTAAGGTTGTGGGAGGATGGATGGATGGATGGATGGATAGTTGATGTGCGGGACTCGCACTGTCTCCTTCCTGTTGTGGGTCTTGCTCTAGGGCTCTGTAGGATTGGGAGGGCCGCCACTGGGGTCTGTGTGGGCGTGGTAGTGGGTCCTGCCTTAGTGTTACTGTGGATGGGGCGGGGTAGTGGCTCCTGCTCCAGTCTCGCGTCTTTGTGGGTGGGGTGTGGTAGTGGGCGGTGGTCTCATGTTTGTATGGATGCGCCCCCCCCCCCTCTCTATCTCTCTCTCTCTCTCTCATATCCTACCGCCTGTGGTCCACCTCACCACACCTCCTACCTTCTCACCTGCTGGTCCCCTCACCTCCCGCCGCCATTATCTCGTGCCACCGCTGCCTTGCCCCCTCACTTGCCGCCACTCCCTCACCGCCCCCCCCCCTCACCTGCCGCAGGGGTGCCAGTGACGTCAACGCTCCACGTCAGAGCCCTGCATCACTGCGTCGCCTTGATGCTGGCCGGGCCTCGGCTTCCAGGGGCGTCTCTTCTCTTACTCCTTCTCCTGCTGCTGCTGCTTTTCCTCCTGCTGTTTGGCTGCAGTAGGAGGATTCATCGAAAGTTTTAGCAGGCGTAGTCGATAGCGAGGGAAGCAGTGACTAAGGTGGAATTCGAGGAGTAAAGAGCAAGATTGGCAGAAAGATCGTAGGTTGTGAACCATTTGGTGTGGGTCAGGCTGGTCCCTGGGATGGTTTCAGTAGACGGAGCTGCGGAGGCTGCTTCCTGCTGGGGCGGCAGGAAGGTACTGCCCTGGATCATCTGCTGGCTGACCTGTCCTGGAGCAGTAGCGGCCCCAGCCCACCTCAGAGCCAGGTCGGCCCGGTGGGTTTACCATGCAGTTGTCATGAAGGAACCTGACTTCCCTCCATCACATTCCCGACCTTCCATCACCCTGACAGAGCAGCTGGACCCGCGTTGCTATCGTGTGTAGAACACGAGTCAGGTGTGGGGATGGTCGAGGGTTCAGTGCTCTTGTCCTGCGAAGGATGGCTTCCCATCCTCGACGGGAGAGAGTTATACTGACTTACAAACATGGTCTCGGCGTATCATAAACAGCATTGCGTTGTCGACCTGGAGGTTATGGGGATCTTCCCTGGACACAGAAGCAACTATGAGAAGACATCAATAAAATCTGCAGCTCTCTCTTCATACATTTAGTTATTGCTGTTCATGACACTGTAGGTGGCTGTATTAAACCCGGAACTACAGGCAGTGGAACAGGAAATATGACAAAGGTTGGAGGTCATAGTTTCCTCACCTCACACTCGCAGCGATGAAGGAGTCTCTCTTGCCTCTGTATACTGATGCCTGCAACGCATTACCTCACTGTTCATGGTACGATTGTGCGTGTGTGGGTGGGTGGGTGTAGGTGGGCGTCTGTGGGTAGGTGGGTGGGTAGGTGGTTGCCCTCCTGTGCCGGTGCTGGTAGTCCTGGCGGTGGTGGAGTTCTCCAGCAGTTGGAGGTTCGCCAGCCAGCGTCATCGCTGGCATGATAAACTCCCCAAAAATACACCTTTGTTTATAGCGACGGCGCTGCTGATGACCAGGGATGGGGGTCCTCAGGCCAGACACGTCCCTCTGTCCGAGCCTCCGCGAGTTCTCTAAACTTGGCGACGTATTTCTAGAACTTGTTAACATAGTTTTGTAACGAACTTGGAGTCTGGATTATGTTTACCTTCGAGAGTAGTTGTTTACGTTTGCGTTCGTGGTAAGTAGTTGCTCCGGCGCATCCACAGACGTCTTTGTCAGAGCAGGAGGCGGGAGACCGGCAGAGTATTAAGATGTCAGGGTGTTGTGGCCTATGACCCGGTAGGTTGTGCTGGGTAGCGTGACGCATCTCGCGGCAGGAGGGGGTGACCGTGATAAAAGTGACGGAGGCTGGATGTCGTACTGATGATTGAAGGGGAAGGGCGAGTTTTTCTTCCCTGTGCAGAAACTAGTTTACGTTCGCGACTGGAATGTGCAGGAGAGCAGCGGACGACGATGTGTGGCGGAGCAACAATTTTCTGTCCTTGTTATATGCAGATGATGCAGCGGCCGCGGGGGAAGTCGCCCGGTGCGTTGTGATGAGAGGAACCCCAGGTCCCGAGCTGCAGGCGCGGGGTCCCGCCATCACAATCCGAGGGATTTGTTTTTTTTTTCCGTCCATTTTCACCGGCCGCCGTGCTCACCCCGTGGGCGGTAGCGTGAGAGGATTGCAGAGGCCACAGAGGGTCTGTGTCAGACACCAGTGGCCTGGTGACCTTAAGCTGTTACTAAGTTGATGCCTTACAAAAGCTTACAGTCTTCTTGATACAGTGAATGTGTCTGCCAGGTGCAGAAAGTGGATACAGTCTCAGATTTTCAGGTGTGTAAATAAAACACAAGTGTCGGGCCATTTCTTACAGGGTTTTGCACCAGTCCCAAAAAGATTCCAATGTTTTCACAGTCTAGGACACACAGCGCTTCAGTGAGTGTTTCCATTTCCGGCCACTCACTTCGCAGTCCATATCATTAACATCTCCAAATAGGATGAACTGTTAACTCCATCTGGTAGAGGTGCACGACTTTACAACACACCAACGCATAACAAGACAAGATAATGCCATCCAACCTCGAGGAGGAAAGACTCCACTTAATACATCTGTAATAATCCCAGCGGGTGAACCCGTCGCTACCCACAGCGATCCATCCTGCTTCGCCTGTAACAGACGTAAACATTACGTCACGTCTGGGTCTCTCATGGTCGACACAGCTTCGTGTCTTTATCTCTGCTTTCCTTCCTGCGCAGTTAACACGTTGCACGATGAGCCATAGCTTAATGGAAAAGCGATAAACCCGCATGTAGCGTGTCCTCCGTGCGTAATTATCCCTAATTGTATTTACGTATTTGTGGGGGAAGGGAGTTCAGTAATCGCAGGGCCCCATCTCTTGAACTGTGTGTGTGTGTGTGGTGATGGGACGGTTTGATGATGACCGTCGTTGCCAGAAGCAGCTCTTTGTCCTGATTGGTTCACACGAAGCCACATTACTGTGAGTGGTCTCTTGAGTGTTGCGTGGTGGCCTCGTACACCTTGTGTTGCTGCATGTTGTATTGCCCTGAGTGTCTCTTAGTGTTGTGTGATGTTCCCGACCATCTTGTATTGCTGTGTGTGTGTGTGTGTGTGTGTGTGTGTGTTTGAGTGGTGTGAAGATAAAGGTTACTGTTGTGATGTGTGTGGGCTGTGCTGTGTGTGCTGTGAAGTGTTGCTGTGGCCATAATGTGTGGGGCTGTGGATAGCTTAGCGTTGATACAGATATACGTAACACAGCGTCACTATGTGAGTGTTTGATTCAGTGTCAGCCGTGGCATTTCTGTAAGCGCAGCAGTACCCGGTGCTGTTAACGCTGAAGTTCTGTTGCGATTTCGTTGTAGCTTCCGCCGCTTGCGATCACCGTCTGTCCCAGGACGTCCCTCGCCCCAGCCAAGATAAGGAGGGCAAGACTGGCCAGGATGTTTCTTGTCGTATACACAGTCTTGTCTCGTTCTGTACTCGTACCGTACCGGGCTTCCTGTACTGCTGGTCAAGTCATCTGAGTAGGACGAGTACTGAACACCATTTAAGGACGACGGGTCACACCCTGATTACCCGTGCCTCGAGAACCTGACGCTGAACACGTCCATTGCGAAACCACGATTCATTTTCAACTGTACGTATGAGCCGGGTAGCGACTGGGGGCCAAGTGTGCGTTTGGCGTGAAGGCTCAGGTCTTCAGATCACTGGCTGTTGATGAAGACAACTGTGACCTGTGGAGTGTCCAGGTAAATCAATAATTCCGCTCGTCTTCAGGTCATTTGTTATTGCTCGAAACAACCGTGACCTGTGGCCTGTCCAGGTAAATCAGTAGGTCCGTTCAGGTCTTCAGGTCATTGGCTGCTGCTGGAGACAACAGTGACCTGTGTAGTGTCCAGGTACACCGTGTCTGAGTGTGACGGTGACGTCAGCAGAGGGTTGTGATTTACTGTGGTTGTAAATGTTGTCATTGTTTACCGTTCTCGTCAGCTGTTCCTGGAGACGTTACAGTTAAGAGGAATTTGACTTATTCATGGAATGCATCAGCGTTTAGTGTGAATTTTTTTTTTATTATATCGTTTAACGTAACGAAATAGAATTGATTCACCCAGTGTTGTGAATCAGGTATTCCACCCTGCTGTACTCAAGATTCGATCAACTTGGGAATGATTCGGGAATGACAAACACTGAGAGGTCAGCAGTGATGCTCTCTGGTGAGGGACATGACAGGTGAGAGGGATTGGTTACCAGGGGTCCAGCATGAGTATTAGGTGGGGTGGAGGCCAGAGTGCTGGGTGGAGACATAGGTACGTGGAGGGAACAGGTGAAACAAGACCTGTGGATGATAATGGATATGAAAAGGAGGAAAATAGATGTAAGATCCGGTAAGCAGGAAAGGGGACGGGAGGACTTCGGTAATGGTGTTGTGAGGAGAGGGTGGTTGTGGTGTTTGGACGGCTTTGAGGTAATGATACACATGACCACTGATGACCATGAAGCTGCACAAGTGCAGTAACAGTATGGAAGTTTAGGAGAGAGAGAGAGAGAGAGAGAGAGAGAGAGAGAGAGAGAGAGAGAGAGAGAGAGAGAGAGAGAGAGAGTGTGT
>JAYMFT010135544.1:0-12943 GCA_038088735.1 Panulirus argus
CTCTCTCTCTCTCTCTCTCTCTCTCTCTCTCTCTCTCTCTCTCTCTCTCTCTCTCTCTCTCTCTCTCTTTACGTCTGACCGTGAGGCATAGAAATACAGACGTCAAGGCTACTACGTAATGTAATGTCCTGTAGTCTGTATTCGCTGGTGGTAGAACACTCAACGGTGTAATGATATTCAAGTGCTCGTCTGTCAATATACAGAGAGCAGAGCCAACACTTGCAGTGCTCGGAGTCACACAGATATATATGTGTGTGAAATTTGCCGAAAATATACCTTGTAACCTAGACCTGTTCTGGCCGTTACAGCATCATCACACCGCCTGGGGGGTGTTACAGAGCTTCCAGTAACTCATTAAGACCCAAGAGGACTTTCTGTAACCATGCCCCCAGAGTCTGCTGTGGCCTGACCCCATCCCTAGCACCACATTGCTAACCAACGTGTCAACCAAACACTGTGTAGAAGCATTTACTTTCCATATTCCATTAACATACATAATATATATGACTATCTATCTATATGTGACACAGTTATATTTACGAGCCACGTCTATTTTCAACGGATTGATGGCATTCGATACAGTAAATAGAGATAATGTAGAGTTGAGGGCTTAATTGCACGGCTGGATGGGAACAATGAGCTGTCCTCACAACAATTAAGATACGTTTGGATATTTAGATAATAACAAATATCATGTCAAGTATTATAGGTGTTTTATTTGTGAAGACGGATTAATATGAGGGATATGTTAAAGGTAGATTTTAGTACATGTTTTTCTTAGTGTTGAAGAACATTGAGTCAATTACACAATATATATATATATATATATAGAAAGATCATTTACACATATATGCATATACATTCAATTGTAAGAAATATGAGTAATGATCATTGGTAGGGAAGTGTTACACAAGAACACAGACTGATACGACAGGCGAGTGTGGAAGTGGCGTATGTTGATTACTGGGAAGGTAAAGCTTCAGGGACGGTAGATGGGTTGACAGTAGTGCGTCTGGGTTGACAGTAAGGCATCTGGGTTGACAGTGGAGAATCTGAGTTGACAGTAGTGCATCCGGGTTGACAGTGGAGTATCTGGGTTGACAGTGGAACATGTGGGTCGAGTCCTATCGCCTTTTACCTCCCTCTTTTCCCTTCTCCTTTCTCTTTTGTTTTCTCATCTTCACTACACTCCCAGGAATCCACCACCTAACATACCCCCCCCCCCCTCTCCCAAGAGTCGTCCCTCCCCTCCTTCCCCACCCAGGAAAAAAGGCGTCTCCCTTCAGCCAACACTCAAGAAAGATATGTATTCACACACCACCAGGATGTCACCTGTGGACCTGAACTTTAACAGAAGTGCCAAAAATTCCCGGCTCAGTACACCCATTGTGCTGGGCAGTTGACACGTGCACAATGCAGACGCCAGCATTTACGACCTGAGCCGAACACGTGCACCGAACATAATGAACTGACTTGGCCAGTGTCAGGCTTGTGAGATGTATTCTGACCTAGAAAAGCCAAGACATCTTTTTCTTTTCTCTGTAATTATAAATGTTTAAGTGAAGAGGTGCAATTACTCTCTTAATGACCACCTGGTGGTCAGTAGCTATTAAACCCGACATTACACGCACACACACACACACACACGTTTTAACTTCCGAGAGGAAAAAACTGGACCTCAGTTTTTTTTGGAGGAGAATTTAATTAATGCCACAGGTATAATGAGGAGGGGAGGGGGGAAGGGGAAGGGGGAGGGGGCTGTAACTGACAGGACTGCTCGTTATGGTCTGGACTGTTGTGATATGCTGGACGACACCTTCCACCATGACTGTGTGTGTGTGTGTGTGTGTGTGTGTGTGTATCTGTGGGGACGCCTTCCCCTCCCTATGGCTGTGTGTGTGTGTGTGTGTGTGTGTGTGTGTGTGTGTGTGTGTGCGGAGAAGGAAAGAGCCATCGATTTTCTTGACAAACACTAAACCAAGATCTTTAACTGGATTTGTGGGTTAAGCAGAACCAGTGTGGATGCGTCTCTCCACAGAAGAGTTACCCTACCCAGGAAAGTGGTAACTTGATGAATCAACACTTACACTTAACTGATTTACTGACGTACGTAAACATTCGGTTTACGGACATATGTAAACAAAGGGTAGCACGTTCGCTCACTTTTAAAGGGCTCATAGTTATCTAATTACATTTTATAGTTATATTTTGTTATATTTTAGTTATAAAGTTATAACTTAGTTATATGTTACGTTTTGTTGGACGCAAGTTTTGGCACTTTTACCAAGGCAAAGTCACGTCACGTGTAGGCAGCTCCTGAGTAAACCTGGTAATCTGTTTTTAAGTCATATCGTTATTTTATTTCGTAGTGATTTGTTGACATGCCATAGTAT
Organism: Panulirus argus; assembly: GCA_038088735.1. Taxonomy (NCBI): domain Eukaryota; kingdom Metazoa; phylum Arthropoda; class Malacostraca; order Decapoda; family Palinuridae; genus Panulirus; species Panulirus argus. Next base: position 2,394 of record JAYMFT010135544.1, read on the forward strand.
AGTGTGTGTGTGTGTGTGTGTGTGTGTGTGTGTTACGGGGAGGATGTTTTTTTTTTTTCTACAAATGTGTTGCTCCGTCTTTTTTCTTTTCCCTCTCTCATATATATACCACATATGTAATAACGTGTTTGCCCGGCACGTGGAGGTTTAGTTTTACACCTCGTGGGGTTCCATCTCTTGGACATTCTTCTCTGTTGTCACACAGCTTAGATTTATGAATGCTGTATGCATAAACCGCTTCCTCTTTCAGTTTATTCCATTGTTTTTTTTTTTTATGTGCGTGTTGTATATCGCCCCAGTTAAACATACGCGTGTATTGTGAAACTGTTTGTTTGCATGTGAGGAAACACAGCAAGATAAACTGGAAATGTGGAAAAAGAAATTGTGGCCCTTTTTTTCCTTTTGTCGTTAGAGGCTCCAGACACACGGACAAAAGACCACATCAAGGCCGGGACTTAATTGAAATATAGAGAGGATTATGAAAGGGAAAAAGAAAAGACAAGGAAAAGTATTTACGAATTTTGGATGAAGAGAAAAAAAAAACTTCCTTTTAGAATGTGCCAGGTCATAGTTATTGGGGAAGGCACGAGAGGCTAGAGAATTCCAAAGCTTCGAGGTCTAGGGAAAGAAACAGTTATCAAAACGGACCACCCTTCGGTTGCCAGCGGTCACGTAGTCAGTAATAGTGTGACGCAGCAGTTTCTCCGAGTTTTCCGTGGGGCACACCAATAGCCAGCTCTCGGGAGCAAAAACCAAAAAGTAATACCTATAGAAGAGAGAAAGTGAACCAACGTTGCGGCGTAGGGCAAGGGGGTTAAGCTTGGAAATTAGCATGGGACAGTTTTATTATGAGTCGAACCGCTTTCGACTCGACTCTGTCAAGTGAGGATGCAGAGCTAGAACCACCCCAAGTGTCAGGTCGAGTCCTCTGTGCCTCGATGGATTTGTTGGCACCCCTCCAGCTCCTGTATACTGACCGCTGTTGTCGATTAAGTGAGGGATGAAAACCTACTGATTTTGTGGAATTTTAGATCTACAACAAACTTGCAGATCTGCCCTATAACGCCCGAAGCAAATACTGCGTGGAGAGCGTGTGGGCAGCAGTACACACAGACGTGGTTTATGACGCGGAGGGCCAGCCGGTATATGTGTGGTCTTTGCGGTGGACAAGTCTGGTCTCTGCTGTTTGTATCAGCGTGAGGAAAATTGGCACTAATCACCCCGGGGGTGGAACATGAGGCCGCCTGCTGGTACCAGCACGCCATGAAACATGACTGACTGATTTACTGCTGCTGCTGAAGGAGGAAGAGGAGAAGTTTTTTTCGGTTCATTTACCTCGTGGGAAACCAACCCCCAGAGGAAAGCAGGCAGGGTCTCGCTGTTGGATGTGAAATGCGAAGTTTGTATTGAAGAAAAAAAAATTATGTATGTAAATGTCTGGTTTCGAGTTAAGGTATAAAGTTCTGTCAATATCTCATCAGTGGGCTATCGTCACGCATAAAAAAAAGGGGGGGGGGGGAGATGAATCCTCACACTGTTGGGGGCCTGGCCGAAGTCAGGTGGTGGTGTTGGGGAGGAGGAAGAGGAGGGGGAGAGAGAGAGAGAGAGAGAGAGAGAGAGAGAGAGAGACGAGACGAGACCACCCCACCTAACGAGGGAGGGTAAGAGAGAAGGTCGGGTGGATGGAGGCATTGTTAGGATGGACCGGGGAGAGGGAGGGAGGGGACTCCCTCTCTGGTGGCGGGTTCCGGCTGAAGGATTGGATCCCTTTGGTGAGTCTGGCACGTTGGGATTATGGTGGGGGGAGGGAGGGGGAGGAGGCTGCTGTATGGCCTGCGAGGAGTCGGCCTTTGATGGTGGGGTTTTGTGGTGGGGGAAGGGGGGGTCGGTGTGGTGGGGTGTAGGGGGGAGACGCGCTCGATGTAATAAGGCGATAGTGGTGGTGGTGGTGGTGGTGGGGATTTGACGACGGGGAAGTATTTGACGTGAGGGAAGGAGAAGGAGGGGAGGAGGAGGAAATTATTCCTCGTAGTGGAAGTTTGTGTAGTGGGAGGAATTCATGTGTGTGGAAGGGGATGTGGGCTGGGATAATCAAAGTCCCCACCCTCAACCCCATCTCCCCCCCCCCTCCCCCATCCTTCAGGGATATGGGAAACAGGGAGAGTGGTGAAAGATGAAGATTTCCTGTTAGGGGGGAAAAATATCAGGGAAAATGAACGTGAAAGAAAACGTGAGGTAGAAAATGAGGAATGGGTGTTCCAAGAGAGATGCAATATCACGAAGCCTTAAAATATTTGCTGGGGGCTTTAGCTATGGGAATTTACACACACACACACACACACACAAACCATTAAAACTTGTCTGATTGGCTGCCAGTCACTCAAGTAACCAACCACAAAACATTCTCAGGACGAGCATATCTTTCCCGAAAGTCAGGCTACGGTAGCCACCGGAAGCTGTCGCCTTTTATGATTGATAACGACTCTATGATAATTAGTAAGTTTTCATGGAAATCACGCGGTTATTGGCTGCCCAAGGGAAAACCGAAAATAAACCCTCACCCCACGGAACTCCAGCCACACGTTTTCTAGAACCTAAGGTATTGAGAGGACAAAGACGGGGGCGACCCTCTTGGCCAGGAAGGTGAATACAACGAATGGAAGAGCAGTGAAGTATATTCCCGAGACACACACACACACACACACACACAGGTATTATCGACGCGTATGAGTACAGTACACTCTACTGTGGCGTCGTTGCTAAACGAGGTATCTTGAACGACGCCAGCAGTCACAGACTGTCACTCGAGAGGTGCTGGGTTCGAATCCTGGCTTTTGGAGGGTGTTATGTGATAAAAAAATACTTAATTTGTTTTGAAGTCGTCTGGTATGGACATTGTCTGGTAATAGGATAGTACATGTAGTCTGCTCTGGAGGTAAGAATCTTTTAATACAACCTCTGGGTTACGTGTATGATGTATGATGTATAAGATGTATGCACAGTTATACAAACTCCTAATACACGATAGCCTGTTGTATTTTAGGACCTTCTGTGAAGAGGATGCAACATAAACTCCGTTTTGCTGTGGTGTTGCCCGACCATGTAAAGCTCTGGTGTGTATTACATAAAAGACCAAGAAACAGATAAGCTTAACAGCTTTGTCCTTGGTATCAGATCATAAGGTATACGCAAGGTAAGGTACACGAAAGGTAAGGTGTACTTGTAAGGTAAGATATATGTAAGGTAAATAGCTAGGATAAGACATACGTATGGTTAGGTACGCGTAAGTTAAGGTATACCTGAAAGTAAAGTATGCGTATAAAGTTTACGTAAAGTATACTTAAGGTAAGATATACTTGAGCCATTAAAAAGATGGTTGGTTATGATAACATCTTGGTTTACATGGTTATCACATGTTTACCTTTCCATTAATGGTAGGAAGTTTACCTACACATCTTTGATAGTTTACTTCTATCCTTGGAAATAAGTTTACCTCAACATTCCTCGTTGTAAGTTTAACTATACATTCGTAGCCGTGAGTTTGCATCTACATCCTTGGTTTACTTCTTTCTTGGTAGTGAGTTATTTGTACACCCTTCGTAGTGAGTATACCTACACACCTTTGATATCAAATTTACCTACAAATCCTTGGTAGTAAGTATACCAGTTCAATAGCTGTTTGTTATTATACCTATACGCTCTTGACCGTAAGTTTACCAGTACACCTTTGGCAGTAAGTGTTACACGTACATTCTTGCTAGAAAGTTTACGTATGCACTCATGATAGCGAGTTTACCTATACAGCCTTGAAAGTACGTAAGTTTACCTATACATCCTTGTTAGTAATACTGGTAATCTCTGGTCTCATCCTCACTTCTGTACTTGATAGTATACTTTCAAATGTCATTTATAACTTTCATGTATGTACGTGTGTCTATTTATATATGTGTATGTATATGTCATCATGTATACGTAGTACCTAATGCTTACATTTCTCTCATCCTTTCAGGTGTGTACATGTGGATACGTCGTATATGTCCAGGTCTGATGTTTGTTTAAAGAAGGTATTGTGAATATATTATATTGTTCTTAAGTGACCTAATTGGGTCACCCTACAATCACAAACCACCACCACCACCACTACCACTACTACTACTACCACCACCACCACCACTACTACTACCACCACCACCACCACCACTACTACTACTAATACAAAGGAAAACGAGAACGCCGTTATCCGCCACAGGTGTGGGCGGCTTAGTCACCACCATCAGGTGCACGCTGCTGGCCAACCGACCCACCCCGCCACCCATCCATCCACTGGGGAACCCACTGGCGGTACACACTGAGGCCTACCCCCCCCCCCTCCCCAACATGACGCCAAGGTATAACGCTCTCCGTAACACCCAGCGTGCGCTGGGGACGGAGTCGGTGACGATAACCTGGTGATGAGAAAAGAGATACTTAGAGAGAGGGATGATAAGTGTCAAATTTAGATGGCTTGTATTGCACAGATTTTGCCAAAAGACTTTTCCTCTCGTTCGGTTAAGTTAAGTTCTCGGTGGGTAAACCTCAAGCAGTGACTTCAGGGGTTAACCTTACCTTTACCTCGCGATGGTCCGCGGGAGGTCTTCTATCCTTCCTTCCCCCCTCCCCCTCCCCCCTACAGCTGGGTCTAGGGGGGGGGCTTTACCTAACCCTACAAATGATTTCGGAGGTCATCTACCCCTTCCCTCACAGCCCCGGTCATTGGCCCTTCCTTCCATCTCGTGTGGTGGTCCCCGGAGGCCTTTCTACCCTCCCCCCAACCCCCCTACCCCCAACAAATATATCTCCGATCAAATTACTTTTGTGCCCCTCTGCTCACTTTAACTGTTGGAGGATGCGGCCCGTCGGCCTTTTGTGACCATCAGTCACATCCTGGTTGGGTTAGGGCGCAGTTTTGTAAATGCCTTAGCCGGACCCCTTTTTTTTTTCTTCCAAGATCTCCATCCTAAGTTCAGTCCACAGTGCTCCCAAGTGAACAGTTAGCTATTGCCTTGAGATTTTTGTTACTGTCACTGAGCGTTTTCTTAACCTTCCCATCTCAGTGATGATGTCTTGTAGGTTCTTTCATGCCAGTCCAGCCCAGTTCTGAGCTCTTGAGTGCAAAATGGGGGAACCCTGGCCTCTTAAATTCTCCGGACGGGAGTTATGATACACCGTATCTCTCTGGAGATTACTGCCTCATTGTCTTTGCTTCTCTGGTCGTTCAGAGTAGTTTATGTCTTTATATTTCAGGTCTCCGGCTGTTGAGAGATTTCAGGACTCCGGCTGTTGAGAGATTTCAGGACTCCGGCTGTTGAGAGATTTCAGGACTCCGGCTGTTGAGAGATTTCAGGTCTCCGGCTGTTGAGAGATTTCAGGACTCCGGCTGTTGAGAAAGATATCTTTTACTCACACTCTGCAGTTCTGCCGACCGGCCGGCTCCTCCTCACGAGACGTCGGGAGCCGGCAGTATTGTAAATCGCTGGTTTTGTGCCCCTCTTGTCTTTGAAGGTCCGTATAGTATCCAGCCCGACCACATTGTCTTCGCTAGGAAGAAAAAGAACTGTGTAGCTGTTAATGTCAGCTGAAGCGAGGGCTATTAAAAGTTGTATCATTCTGCCTTTTATTTTATTTTAGTGGGCCTTTCGAGACGTGAATATATTTTAGTCTCTGCGCGGTAGCTCGTGTGCTTTGCTCAGATTTCTTCGCATTTCTTCCGAACGAAAGAAGTGAAGACTGACATCCACGAGAGAGAGAGAGAGAGAGTGTTGTTATGATCAGTGGCCGGCGCCATGGGAGGTCTCGACTTGTAGAGCCCCAACGTCTTCGACCGACGAGGTCTCCAAGTCCTTGTCTCTCTGGGTTTGCGTCAAGACGAAGGTGGCTCTCGTCAGCCTGAAATGGAAGAATAATGGTTGTGAATCGTCAGGTTTGTTTGCATTCTAGTGTCCCAACGTTCGACCCATCCAGGTGGCCTAGGGAGGGGAGTGAAGGGAGTGAAGGGAAGGTACGGGAGGGGAGGGGAGGGAAGGGGAGGAATTACTGATATTGACTAAAGGGTTCGTGTGTTTCTCTCGTCATTCGTACCTAAGGGTCGTCGCTGGTCGTACTCAGGGGTCGTGCCGTCGTGGTCAGGGGCCGCACCGTCGTGCTCAAGGGTCGTACCATCGTGGTCAAGGGGTCGTACCGTCGTGCACCAAAGAGGTTAATTTTGTTCTGTTTGCCTTGAGAGGATAGGCGAGGCACAGCAAAGTGGTTGGCGTCCCCGGGTTTATATATATTGGCTCCCGTGTCCTGCACTGCGCTGTACGGCCTGCCATGGGTTTCCCCCACTCCCCCTCCCCCCACACACCCCACCCTGCAGTGACACACACACCAGGGAGAGGACACGGAGGCTCTGACTTCTGATGCCTTGCAGAGCGTGTGTGGGCAAGGGTGTGTTGGGTGATACTTATACAATGGCCCTAAGTTGGGTTAGCTGGTTCTATGATGATGACGGTGGTCCTAGCCTGTTATTACGGTTTTTGTCGTGAAATCACCCCCGGAAGGTCACATACAGTAACTACATAGTAACGACACAACACGGGACACTGTTACTTACGACTTGAAGTAACGAGACTGTTAACATGACGGAAGTGTAATAGCACAGAACACGGAAATTGGTCACGTGTCAGTGAAACCAGGTCGTAGTACACTTCAGTGACTGGTTCCAGCCGGTACTTTACCATACGGTGGTTTGGGAGGTCTTCTAACCCCAAAAGCAGGGTCCGAGACCTTACGTATACCTTACGATGGGTTGGGGAGGTCTTCTACCCCCTCAGCTGGGTGTGGGACCATCCCTTACCTTACGTAAACCTTACGATGGGTTGGGGAGGTCTTCTGACCCTACAGGTGGGTGTGGGAGCGGCGGTGAGAGGGGTCTGTTCGCTCGCGTGTGTTTGAGGGAGATCGATGTGACCCAGAATAGCCTTGCTCCTCCCGGTGGTGACGGGACTCTTTGCCTCGGCTTTAGCCAAGTGGCACACGGCGCTGTTTCACTTACCTACCTACCTCCCCCTCCCCCTTTCAACACGACGGGACGGTCCTTTAGCACGACAGAACGGCCCCCCCCCCTTTCAGCACGACGGTACGACTTCCTGAGCGCGACAGTGGGGTCCTTTCAGCACGACGGTCTTTGATGTGACCCGTCGTGCTCAAGGGTCGTACCCGTCGTGCTCAAGGGTCGTACCCGTCGTGTTCAAGGGTCGTGTACCGTCGTGCTCAAGGGTCGTGTACCGTCGTGCTCAAGGGTCGTGTACCGTCGTGTTCAAGGGTCGTACCGTCGTGCTCAAGTGTGAAAGACATCTGTTGGAACCTTACTATCTATTCATCAATCCGTCTATCTATCTATCTCTCTATCTATCTATCTATCTATCTATCTATCTGTCTGTCTGACGAACTATCTATCTGGCTATTTAGCTGTATTTTGGAATAACTCTGACACAGCCTAGAATACTCGCTCTGTGTTTGTTGTTTACCCAAACTGTGTTTGAATATCTTCCTCACTCGACCTTCTACATAGAGCTTGGGCAACCCCCCCAGGCCAGACCTTATTGTGTTGTAAGCTGAGAAACAGCTTGAGAGAACGACTTACAGGACGTTGCTTGCTTTGTTGCAAGCTTGACAAAAGCCGGAGGATTGGGCTTGGCCAAGTTGCTGTGTTGGGAGCCTGACTAAGCTTGAAAGTTGAACTTGGCACTGAAATGTCGCAAGCTTGATAAAACTGGATGGTTTGAGCTTGACGTTGGTGTGGGGTAAGCTTGACAGAGGTGGGGGAGTCGAGCTTGACGTTGTTGTATTGTAAGCTTAACAAAGTTGGGGGATTTACGCTGGTCAATGCCGTGGCGTAAGCTTGACAGACGCAGGAGGTGCTGAGCTTGGCATTGCTGTATTGTAAGCTTGACAAGGCTTTGGGCGTTGCGCATGCCATCGCTGTACTGTGTCCCTCTGCCGTTTCCACAGCTAGGGGGAGCTCGGAGAGCACCACAGAGAGCTCCATGCCTTCAGTCGTTGCGTCCGACGGCGTCCTGTGTGTACGCGTCGCTCTCTCTCTCTCTTCCTTCAAGAAGTATTTCGTTCGCGACTGCAAAATAAAAAGAAAAAAGTGATACATTAATATTATTTTAAATCTTTTTTTTCTTTTCAACCAGCGTGCCCTTGATTGGTGCTTTTTTGTAAAAAAGAAAAGAAAAGTCTTGAAACGGAATGAATTGTTTGTACTTGGTGGTATGTCAAACAGAACTGGGTTATCTTAAACGGTGACTCGTCATAATTGGGTTAGCCAAACGGGAAACGGGTGCTGTAATTGGGTTATCTTAAAACGGACTGAACGCCCCTTGCCTGTCGTTATCTGAAACGGAATTGACGCCTTGATACGGCTGCCAACAACGAACGAGATGGATGCAGGAACTAAACTTTAAGGGAATGAATTGCGGAATCTCTACGTAACATTATTTTTCTTTTCTGCAATAATCGTCAAAGTTACGCACAGTTTCTTCAAGATAATTCTGTGTTTGGCAGCAAACACCTCACCGCCAGCCTCGTGCGAAATTGGGCCTGCACATTGCATATTAACTCCCCATTTGGTCATTAGTGTCAAGAATTTCACCATCGTATAACCACCGCGTGTTCTGCTGGGATGAGAGGACGGGGTCCCAAGAACGATTTGTGAGGTAGGATCAGGTCGGCTCTAAAACTCGAGGCCGTCAGGTAATGTACTGATACCCCGAGAGGTGCCTGCTGGTGATGACCAGACGAGGCGCTACTGTGAGGCCAGGTTTTAAAGACTGCGTGAGGAAGATGTTCCTTTCCCCCACTGGGCGGAACGACCTGCCCGGCTAACTCAGTTTCACCGTGGAAGCAAAGTAGGACTTCAGATTGATATCCGCCGTTGCTCTTTATGTGTTTTACTTTATTACAAACGTTATTTGTTTTCCCGATAGCCTTTTTTTCCATGAACGTTATTGTTTTTTTATCTTTAAACGACATTGTAAAGACCAGAGGCATAGTGCTGACCGTACCACATGGACTGCTTTAGAGAAAAAGCAAAGAAAGAGCTGTGTGGTATACGAGGGGCGTACTGCCATGCACTGCCCAACATGTGTAGCTGGGCGAGATAAGAAGAAGGGCTCCCCGTTCCCTACGTCAGTAGCGGCGGGAGGAGGAGGAGGGAGGGTGGGTGAAACCTTATCTACATGCACGCCTCACATCTGCCGGCCCTCCACAGGTCGCCCCGATAAGAGAGATAAGATTAGGGTTATAGTCTTGGTATCTCAGGAACAAGGGGACGTTCTAGAGTCGAGTCTCGTGTTGACCCCCCTGACCACGACGGTACGATCCTTTTTGGGTGGGGTACGGCCGAACGACGCCGGTGCACGACGGTACGACCCCTCAGCGCGACGGTTGCGACACCAGAGTGCGAGGGGAAGGGTATTGAGCACTCACGGTACGACCACTGGATTCGGTGATATACGACCCTTTGACCACGTGTGTACGACCATCGTGTACGACGGCACTACCCTTGAACATGATGACGGTACGACTTGTCAGCACGACGGGACGGTCTGTGGGCACTGCCATACAATCCTTGAGCTGTGACGAACTGTCCTCTGTACACGTCGCACGACAAAGACCAACACGTCGCATGGCAGTGGTCCGCGCGTCGCATGACAGTGGTCCGCGCGTCGCATGACGGTGGTCCCCGCGTCGCATGACAGTGGTCCCCGCGTCGCATGACAGTGGTCCCCGCGTCGCATGACAGATCATAAACCACTTAAGCCAACCTGTTCAGTGTCGTTTGATTTTCCCGTCAGTGACGCGGGTGTGACGCGATGGCGTCACCTGCTGGGGTTCCCAGCACGCCGTAGAACCTGGATGGCCCCAGGTAGTACCTGGTTCCCTGTACCCCGTGTGGGGCCAGTAGCTGGTACCTGGTTTCTTGTACCGTGTTCCTTGTACCTGGTATTTTGTACTGTGTGGCCCAGTAGTTAGTTTGTACCTGGCTCTCTCTCTATCGTCTGCTGTTATTTTGTACCGGGTCCTTTACCGTGGCATTCAGTGTTTGTACCCGCTTCTGTACCATCTGTACCCGCTTCTGTACCGTCGCCGGTGAGTAACTTTTAACAGGATTCCTGCGCTGTATCATGTACCTTGACTATGTAGTACCCGTTTTTTTTTTCTCTTCCTGTAATCTCCTGTACTACTTTGTGTTGTTACTAGGAAGTCGGCTGAGGCGTAGTAATGTTTTCTGTAGCCAGCCATCGATTCCCTTGGGGAACTGTCGGTACAGAGAGAGAGAGAGAGAGAGAGAGAGAGAGAGAGAGAGAGAGAGAGTTAGGGTTAGATGAAAGATCTCTTTATGCGATGGACCGATTACTCCATCCCCCGTCATTGTTTATGTTCCAGTCTCTTTCTTCCTCCTCTTTTAAGAAATTCGCATGGCCTCTCTCTCTCTCTCTCTCTCTCTCTCTCTCTCTCTCTCT
>JAYMFT010135555.1:0-12942 GCA_038088735.1 Panulirus argus
GCCTGAGCCAGGTATCCATTATATCGACCAACCGCTAAGGGTGGATGAACAGCTGGGTTGACTGTGGACGACTGCCGTAACCAGGATTAGAACCTGCCTGGGCAACCCATGAATGGGTCACGGTCAGGAACGCTGACCGTTACACCAATGGTTCCATTGCCATTAAATCTTAGGCCACATGTGACCAGAAACAAGTCGATAGTCATGTTTGAAAAAAAGAAAAGACGCTAAGTGACCAGTCATACACGCTTCTAAAGCCATTAGATTCAGGAATGCACTGAAGTACGACGACCCCACATCTGCCGATGGCCATAAAATGAAAAACCATCTTATATAATGACGAGACACAAATGGTCACGATACCTAAAATGCATACATTGCCACCCTGAGATAACACTCTGATCGCTGAGCCATAGAGAAATGGCCAGAATCCCTACCATGCGTTAAACGTAGGTCGTACGGAGATCTACTTAGTGATAGAGGTGGTACTATTTTATTGTGACTGCGTACAAGTAATGAATGGATACGAACCTAATTCATACAACTGAGAAACATAGTTGTAATGATAATAGTTTTCCATAAGCTCTGAAGAAAAAAGGGAAATCTTCAAGAAAGTGTTGCATAAATAATTCATGTAAGTGTCGCATAAAAATTCAAAAAGTTGTGTAAATGATTCTTTTGGAAGGGTCGATAAGCAGTTACACTGATGAATGACTGGTTGAGCTATAGGTCTGTCGATTGTCAGAGTCGATAAGACCGTCAACGTCTGATTATACCCACCAGTCGAATAATCTTGATCAACGTCTTTAGGTGTTCAAGATAGTTATAAGACCATACACGCTGTCGCTGTGTGTCTGTGTGTGTGTGTGTGGAAAGACTCACCAGGTCCAAACCTGGGACGGGCTCCAGTTACTGAAGGTCGTTCTCGGATGTGCCTGAAGAAGGCATCAAAAAGATTATTGGGTCGGTGGTTATAACTTGAAGGTTTCAATGATCCTTGAAGTCGATTGGCTTTTGTAAAGCCCAAATAACCCTCCCAACCATTCTGAATCCTGTATTATTTGATATCATCCCAGTACCTTTCTACGAGTGATATCGACAATAGCAATAACTGTGATTATGATGATATCTCAGAGTAGCATATGAAACCCGAAAGCAGAGAAAATGGGATGATGCTTGTTTCACATAGGTGCAAATAGTCGAGAGCTGATCTGGTGCTGGCCACATGTTCAGCAAAATGATGAAAGGTCATCTCAAGCAATTCAGTAGTAAAGTGTCTAATAAGTATCATCAATACACACAAGAAAGAAATTGTAAGTGAGCAAGAACTGCAAACTCGTTTATATTGCACTGTTGCCATCATGGTTAGCTCCCAATAATAGGATAATAAAGCCATAATCTGTATGTTAGTCTTCAGTTTGTGGGGAAGAGGGCAAGAAAATGTATGCCATATAGCTGCCAAAGCTGTGCATTTTGTGCCTTCAGTCATCATAACAGCAGAGGAATAAATTTCGTAGAGACACGTACCTTTGGAATCATTACATCACCTGCTCACCTCTTATCCTTTCCTGAGAACATATAATGTTGTGATGAATGTCGGCTCTCAGGGAGTTGTGAGTTCTTGATGGCGTATCTTTGCAACAACTTTTCGTTAGTCATGCCACCATGCGGTGTTCTTGTCGTAATTATGATTGCGACAGTAATACCGACATTAATGCGGCAAAGTTATATATTTGCTGAGAACGTATTCGTATTCCTAATAAGTAACATTCTGTATCTGAAGATGATATATGTCACCTACTGTATATACACTGTCTAAAGTGAATAAGCACTAGTGTCTTTGTTAGCTGTTTATGCCGATATAACCCTTTGTTTCTAGTTGTTTTTTTATGTTCGATGAAAAAATAAATTCAGCCTCCATTGTAAGACGTTTTCAATTATATTCGTATAGCAAAGTTATGTTTCACATTGCAAAAATTAGATAGTTTTTATAGTCCTACACTGTACCATGAAAAATTCTCGCACTATTTAGGAACTCAGTTATCCTCAGATAAATTTGAAATTTAAGTTCAAGTCGTAAAGTCGGAGTTTTCGGCAATAAAGCAGTGGACGAGAGACAAACTCTAAAATCCGGTAGTCTTGCGGGGAGTCTTCTGATATTCATGAGTATCAGAGTTCCTTCCGTTTGTTGTATTTATTTACCTATGCATATCTTTATGTTTGGAATAAATTTTTGTACATAAGAATAATCACTGCTTTTTTTTTTAAGTTATTTATATACCGTTATGTTTTTGTAAGATATTTGATCGTGAGCAGTCTCTCTCTCTCTCTCTTTCTCTCTCTCTCTCTCTCTCTCTCTCTCTCTCTCTCTCTCTCTCTTTCACTACGGACTAGCCCTACCTAAGGAAAATCTCTTTATATGTTCTCGTATAGGCCCTCTCATCTAAGAGAACACAAGCAGTTGTAATAATGATTGTACTGGGAAAAGGACTATCCTGACGAAGCACCTAAAGATACGCGTGCATAACACATGCACATGAGTGAAAACTGGTTGCGTGCCGTTATCATTGCTATTTTTGGGGAGGTGACGTTTGGAGGTGGTGTTGGCCCGTAGGGCGTGGTGAAGCGCTTCCCCAAAGCACTCCCGGAGATCCTGGGAAGAGGAGGTGGAAGACACGCAAGAAAAAAAAATTGCGAAAGATAGACCCGTGCATGGTCACTTCTCGTCTTTTGTTTGTCCACTTAGGGCACAAATCTATTCTCAATTAAGGATTTTTATCGAATTCTAAATAACTCCCAACGAAATTAGGCCCTATATTAAAAATCATTTTTATATAAAGTAGTAACATAAAACTTCAGGATAGCATCAGGAACAATGTTCGACTAGCACTCTCCATCCCTCCTCATACGTATGAGTTGTATTCTAAATTCCCCCAGCACAGGGGGAAGGGAACAGGTCACAACCACCTCAGGGCACTCCATATTAGGCACCGGATGAGTTACGTTTCTCCCAGGTCCGCGTTGTGACCTCGTATCCCGGTGAGGGAAGATGTGACCTTCAAAGCTTTCTCGGAAGTTGTACCAGACTAGTTCGCTGTCATTATGAAAAAAGATAGATTTACTAATTTGATATATATTTCATTTGCCTATATTTAGTAAGGAATGCTTACGCATATGTTACCAAAAGAAGTGACACAAGAAATGTTCAGTGCAAGAATGATAAAGTATCAAATGTTGATTATCATTCATCATTATTCGTGTGTGATTCCAGAATGTATGTAAAAGTAGGGTATGTTGAATCGTGTTATGTTATTAAATAAATATGAAAAAAAAATTGTCTTTGCGCCGTTCGTATTTAGTTTTGTTGCTCTAAGATTATGCTCTAGGAGACAAGGAACATATATGCAGTGAAATCATGTCCCGTCTTAGAATTATTTTAGACACCTGTAAAAGATATTCAAGATTTTTTTCGATTGGTGATTATAATCTAACTCTGACGACCTTAATGACCCTGGCATTTGGTGGGCGTAAATCCCATATAACTAACGAACCATACAGGGAGAAGAAAAGGGGTAGGGGTAACTCACTGATATAGTCAGCATCGTTATAGTTGGGTAGCCGATCTGTGCTATTTCATTACCCTGTGTTTTCTTTACTGATTTTTAATATCCTTTCATATATCCTTTACCCTTTAATCTATTTTGTGGTACAAATATGTTGTAACTCTTCTTGCTGATACAGCACGAATACAAAGAGAGAACTGGCCATCAACAAACATTGGCACGAGACGCGCTCAGCCTGGCGAACGTTAAAACAACAAATAACTTAAGGTACAATACCGGATGCGGGCTATCTGAAGGCATGAGCCTGTGCCAGGTTAATGCCTGGGAGAATTTTAAATGACGGTAACATGCCTTCTAACTAAAGGGTCATTAAGCTAGTAGAATTCGTTACGTTTTCGTTAAATATCCATAAATAGACTAGAATATATAGTGTAGTCACCGAGCGAACACCCGACGTGACGTTGCCATGCACTCTACTAAGTAAATAAAGGCATAACGCTGCCTAAACAGTATCAAATGGAAAATCTCTCTCATTGCGGGAGTAATAGTCGCTTTAACATCTCCTTGAGTATAATAGTCTCCTTCATCACTTAGCCTGTTACACCGGCATCTTATTCTCTTTTCTTTGTTATTGGTTCGTACTTTTTCGTTTGTTGAATTAAGAGCCACAATAAGTACTTTATGACTATTAATGTAGGTGCTAATAGTGTATGTAATCACTATTGATTGACACACATGATTAACATTTTCAGTCTATGAAGTGAGTATTATCAATAAAGACTTTAAGAAAAAAAATCATGTGGCAATGTAGATGTTTAAAGAAAAAGAATTTTCCAAGTTTATCGCTCTGGCTTTCTTTCTTCCTGTTAAAAATACACCATCTTGTTTCACAATGCATGGCGACCTACTTCCAGCACCTATCCAACATCACCAGTTTCCTCCTAGACCGTTTAAGGGTAATCAATCTTTCCTTGGCGGCGACTCGTCTCTGTCATTGCAGAGAACGAGACTTAAGGCATTGATAAATCACCCGAGAATCTGTGAACGCTAAACTCCTCATCCCACAGACTATTTTGTTATGCAAATTCGTGTTATTATGTTCCGGCAACCTAATGGACCTGCTTCTTAGTGTTTGTCGCTGACGGGGAGCAATTCGGTAGTCTTCCTTTTTATTGGCTTTTCATTTCATCATTACGACTTTGACAATTAGACCTTCACATACAACTTTATCTTTTATGTAAGCTTGAAGCCTAACGTTTCTCAACAGTTAATGGGTCTTTTAATAAGACACGTCAAAAGTTGATACGTCCTGTCTTCGTTTGTATTTTGGGAGGTACGATAAGTTCTGGGAAAGCTTTGTCTAAGTCTCGAGAGGTGGAGGGCTTAGTGATGTTTCATAAAGTGAATGATTACGGGTTACAGGGCAAGGGTTGTTTAAATGAGGATTTGACGAATGGTTGTTGATCACGTGCGGTGGTGATGTGTTGTCGAAGGGGATGGAAAGGTGAGTGAAGACGATAAAAAGCCGCCTGATGAATTAAGTGACTGTACAGAGAGAGTGGCTGTAATGGTTTTAAATAGGGAATAAACTAATTAACTTGGCGGTTATTTTTCTATAATTAACCCCATAAAGATAGATAAAGAGATTCTCAAGGTGCTAGAAAAACAAGAAAGTTGTCGGGAATGGTAGGGCCTTTTAGTGTTAATCTAAACGAAAAAACGAAAAGCTTACGCAGGAGCTGTGGTTGTAATAACGAATTAGTCTTCACTGGTTATACGACGTTATTATTAGAAGCCTAGAATTGGATACTATTGCTTGTATCGGGCAAACGTGAGGGTGACTTTGAATCTCTTGCACAAAAGACTCTTTTGAAACTTTTTGTCCACATCTTTATGTTTTTGTACCCTTCATTCGGGACTGCAGTTGAACTTAAACTTTATCTCCTCTCATGTTGGAAGTAGCTATTACCATGACGCTATTGTAAGTACAGAAACAGCTATTGTTAAGGCATTTCCGGTCAACCATCCGTAATGGCGCTTATTGTATGTGACTTGTGTACTCTTTCATAATACAGCATTGAACAGCAACGAATATATGTCAGATGCCAGATTCACGTTTGAAGGTAGAAAAATTATATATATTTTCTTGTTTGATAAAAGGCAGATAAGTGCAATGCATTAAAAGACTTTACTGGGTGGTTCTTTGGGCAATAGGTCTATCAACTGCCATCGTAATTAAGACCGTTAACATCACACTTAATCAATCACTTGAATCATCTCTTACACCTCCTTTAACTGCTATGGATAGTTCTAAGATCACATACTCTTTCAGTGTTTATATGGTTTGTATGCATGAAAATACCATTCTTTGTTGAATTTTAAACAAATCCTTTAGACCTTCGTACTTATTGTTAAATAACTAAAGCCACGGTAGTACGTTGGGGGTAATAAAAATAAAAGCAATCTTAGAAGTAAGTAATTCAGTCTACCCCTTGGAGTAGTGGTCAAGGTAAATATCATTCTTGCGAGGATAATTATGCGCGGTCTAGTAAGCACAATCACGTATGACTCAAAAGAAGAAATTTTGCGATCTCTTCTCCCATGTACGTTTTCTACAATAGCATGAGTAATGGCGAAGAACGTGAAATAATGTGGTTGATAGTGGTATCAGTAGTAGCAAAGGAACGTCAGCTATGCACCTGCAGGTAACTTTCTCTTCAAGCGAAGAGAATTTGACGCCTTCCATGAAATAATTTCCACTCTCTGCCAGGTTTTAGCGGAGCGGACTGTCGTTGTAAGGTATGTATTACTCCTTATGTCCAACCAGAAAATGCCAAACCAGTAGCGGCATCTCTTTAATCATGACGTCGCCGTTACAGTTGCCTCAGCCATTCTAATCTACATTTACCGAGAACGCTAATTCCATGAGAGCAAACACACACACACACACACAGTGATATAGCAGCACACATAACTGTCTGAAAACAGAAGAATTACAATTGTAATAAAGTCATATTCACAGAGGAACTGCTACAAGGCAGTTTACCTTTAAATCAGAACAATTGCCCTTTTTTTGAGCTCTAGAGTGTTCTGATTCTGTCTGTCCTCAGTGCTGTTATAACATCCAATATCCGTCTTTCACATGTTCTTGAATTTAAGTTAAGGCAAAAAGAAACGAAATATACGTATGGTGATTTAGAAAACGTGTATAGTGCCGTTCTTCATACATTCTAAATTCCATCAAATGCCTATTTTAGATTATTTAATATATTTCAAAGGAGGTAAAGAAGAATGATTCTACTTATATGTTTTAAGTTTTTCAATACCTATTTCATGCCAAAAAGAGCTGAAATAAGCTCTAGCATTCTATTAGGTTTACAAGTTTACTAAGTTTAACAAGAGCTTAAGTTGTTTCAAGAACTGATAACTTCGACCTTAATAAGAGAGAAGCAGACAAGTGGCGTGTTTAAGAATAGATAATTTTCGCCAGATGACCAGTATTTTACCATACTAGACCAAAAGGTTTGGTGTCCGTTTGAAGGTTGAATATATATGTTTGAATTAGTTGCTAATGAGCATTTTGTAGGTGTAAAAACTAAGAAAATACAATTGACCAAATTGCTCGGTACGAAGCTGAAATCACAATCTCTTCATTTCAAGAGGACGTACATAAAATGAGAACGATTGCACCATTTCCTTGTAGGATATGCTTAATAGCCATTCCCAGAAGGAATATTGGCACAGTATAGCTGCTCCACTTGCTCCGAACCGTAAGAAATCCTTTTCAATTTATACCTGGTTCTTTTAAGGAAATAATAATTTAGCGGTTTATGACCTTCCACGCTCAAAGCAAGTTTGCAGAAACAGTCCTAGTACCAAGTTACGTATGCGGGACGCATACTGTCTCTGTAGCCTTCTGATTAACTTCCGTATGGACAAACTAATTTATTTCTGACATTTCTTGTTTTCCGAACCGTAAGAAATTCTTTCCAATTTAAGGCTGGTTCTTTTAAGGAAGTAATCATTTAGCGTTTTTTTTTTACCTACGTTCAAAGCAAGTTTACTGAGATAGTATGAGGACAAGTACTAACGGTTAAGTATTCGACAATCCTATTGTCTTTATAGCATTTTGATTAACTTCTGTATGGACAAACTAATTTATTCCAGACACATTTTGTTTTCTGTATTAAATTTTGAATAAATCTACTTTTCACACTTATACCTTTTGGTAAAAGTCATGCAGTTTCTACTAAATTTCATCAAGAATTCGCAACAGTTCAGAATAAGGGCAAAATGACGATAAACCGGGGTGGACTGGAGTAAGCAAATGAGCCATTGACTAAAGTTCCCCCAATGACGTACAGCAGTGTGTGTTTAACATCAAGGTGTTTGTCCATTCCGGCGACGTCTTGGTCCTCGTCTCATTTTTTCATGAGAAAATAACATTTGTCTGGGAGGTACATTTCCTGAGAGTGAACATGTTTTTAGTTTAGATTAATTACACACACACACACACACACATATATATATATATATATATATATATATATATATATATATATATATATATATATATAAAATCACAACAGACACGTGATTTTATAAATGATAAAAAAAAACACATGGAAGAGAAATCGAGATCTTGAGCGCTTTCGTGTGTTAACACATCTTCAGAGGACAGTTACAGAATGAGAGGACCAAAGACTAATCAAGCTAGACATATACACAGAGAAGAAGGAACAAGGTTGACATTAGTGAGAAACAAAGTTGGTCTAGGTGTCACCATGACCCTCCCTTTACCTGAGCCTTGACCTGACCTCACATAAAACGAGCAGACACAAGAGCTTTTTCTCAATTTGATTTGAGCAGTATGTCAATCTTATGTCGGCTCTTTTTGGTTTATCACCTGCCAAGGTCAAATTATATTAATCACACCCACAAAAAAAAAAATCTTTTGGTTGTTATAAAAATGATTTTAAGATCATATACACTCTCACTGCGCATATGGCCCACGTCAATGAAACAATAGTAGCAAAGATTCATTTACTGCTGCTATTATCAATACAATGTCGCGAGTCAAATACGTAGTAAGAATATATGAAATTGATTTAACGTCAGTAAAGCCTTGAATGTACATTAAGAATTCTTCAGATTGGTGAAATTCCAGGTTAGAATTAATGCTAGTTAGAGTAAATTGCCTTTTTTAATTTGTGTATGAATTTCTTCCAAAGCTTAAACAGGTCTTTGACTTTCTCAAAAAACTAGTAAATACTTTTTCTTGTCTTTTCTTTTGCGTTTCATAATTCTAAATACTTTAATTAAGGCCCGGCTTCCATGTGGACTTTTGTTCGTGACTAGAGCCTTCAACATAAAAAAAAGACATGATCGCTAATGCCCACCATCTACAGCATACTAATGATAGTGTTGGCATCCAGGGTTATGATATCCAGATGCCGTCAGCGATACTTCAGTAACCAAGCCGTGTGTTGACATTAGAGAAAACTGACCAATAAAACCACACGGCTATTTTTGCGAGACAAGAGGAGCTGCATTCCTTGGTTATCGTTCGATCTGTTTTGTCGTGGTAATGACTAGGTTCACACGTTCATTCTTCCTAACGCTGAGCACCGGTCTGCATGATAACCATTTAGATTAAATATCGAGAACTAGCGTACAGCGAAGACGTGAAACTCACACCGACAAAAAACGCAACATCATCAAACTGGGACGACTACTACTGTAGGACGTTACAACACAAGAGGCAGGCAGGTTCCGGGGACGTTCCAAGGTTGCCTCACAATGGATTTCATTCGCCCGGATGTCACTCATTTAGTCTTCTGATGGCCCTTGCTGAGTTGTCGTGCGATTACAGACATGTACTTTAGGGTTATTAGTGACACGAACTGTCGTCGTCTGAAAGATGGAAAATAGGCGACATTATCCACTTGTTCCCTCAGTACTTCATTCTGTATAACATAAGAAACTCGATCTTAGTTTAAAAGATATCCATAAAAGTTTGCATATATGTAAATATATCATCCAGTGTGGTAATATTGTTTTCGTGATTAGTTTAATGCATATAAAAATCTATAATGAAGACAAAATTGTCTTCATCAAAGTCGAATACTTCTACCACAGAACGATGATTTCTTAGGAATGCTGTTTTTCGTAGAAACTTTTTGTTGTTTTCTAGAAATTTACTTTGATTTTTTTGTGTGTCTGTTTTAGAAATGATTGCAGCATGTGATGTTAATCCTTTAGTCCGCTGCTTGAGTGTGTTCATTATCGATATATATCCATGTCAATTTTGAGTCAAGCCATGCAGTATACGTTATATAATGAGTCCAAGAAAGCACATCCAGAATATCAGGCACAAAATGCTATTTTTCCTCGAGGTTCACGCATCTGATTTTTTTTTTCCTAATCGCATTATTTTTCTTACGTCGATAGGCAAATTATTTGCTTAAGTTGTTTATCACTTACCCTTACTTTACCCAATCTTCCCCGGCCCTATTTTCTTACCTGCTTAGTGAACATCGTAAATTCACAGTAATTTTTAATCCGGTTCCAATTGACTTTTCAAGATTCATGTTGAATTTGCTTATGAGTTACATAATTTTGTTCTTGAATTGATTAACATTCGAGTGAGTGTGCAAGAACCTCCCCTGAGGTGAGACACATGACATCACCCTGTTCGGCGAAGAACAACAGGAAGAGGTTTATGATCGTAAGCTTTGTAGTACAAGAGCTGTTGATGTACCTTCGATGTGGAGATAAGCTAATGTGGTTCATTACATTGCACGCAATCGGTTTTCTGTCGTACGATAAGACAAGTTGAGTGATTGTACTTTACGACGATTTATGATATTCTATGTCTTATTAACATTTTATTAAGAGAAGATTGATTATAGTCCCTCCTGTATGTGTCCTTGAAGAAATATTACCATTTTTTTAATATCTGATAGGATGGCATGAAAGCAGATGTACTGTTAACAAATTTCATAATTTTTCCCTAGATTGCTTGTATTGTATTGTTATGAGGGATATTTCGTTATCGCCTATATGTCCCAGCATATTGAAAGCTATGTGTAGTATATGGTAAGGAACACTCAAAAATGACTTTCGGTATTTGATACAAGCCATTAACAACTCATAGGGCTTAACAGATAAGCATTTCTGCTTAAAGCGCTCTTTATGTAAATTTCACTTTAAATGGCTTTTTTTTCAGACATATAGTAACATCTTCAACTTTAATAAGTTTGACTTTTAACATCATGTATCCAGCTTTGATTTTGGAAAATCTGAAGTTTTGCAAGGTGGTTACTTATATATAAGGAATGTCGAAATTTTGCATGTCGTAATGTGTTTAATGATGCAGTTACTCCTTAAAAGAAATTTTATGAAAGAGTAATTTTAACGCTGATAGTTTTATAAGACGGTAAGGAATAATAAATCTGCTACTTCCATGTAATACATCTCAAGCGGGGACAGTTTTCTTGTGGTAGGCTTTCAAATGGCTCCTCAAAAGTCGCGTTCTCATTAAGGTGCTACTTGCTACTTCCTTTTAGCTTCAAGACGATATCAGTCTCCTGCGTCATCAGTGTGATACGCACAGCAGTGATCCGAGAAGGATTTAAGCTCAACCATGTGTATTTAGGTCATTAACCAACGAAACCCGGTGCTGCGAGAACGTCCTCTCTTGTTTCACGTTTGAAAAGTGAAGTGAAATCAGGTTGGATCATGGATTAAGATACGTTCTTCACAAGACGAAGAGTGCAGATATTGCGCTTCAGAGACATGAAATATACGTTCATCAGCAACTGGAGAATTGTAACTATTGTTCTAAGCAAACTTGTCGATTGATAGTGAAAAAAAAGGAAAATAAATCAATGCAGTTTTGGACAAAGCGACTTGTTTTAGACGCGATAGAATATCGTAAAAATGAAGAAGCGTCAAAAGTCCCAAATTGTGTTGCGGTTCCATCTTTATGGCAGCACACTGAGCATCATAACGTGAGTCCTGTCCTCTCAAACGTGTAGTTTAAGGATGCAACTCATTTTATTAATACCCTTTTTCAGCTCTATTCATCCTGATTACCAGTGCTGTATATGTGATGGTTATATTATAAAAGATGATAAAGATCCATGGATTTTTGACCAGAATGAGGAAGTCTTTATTTAACGAAGTCATCAGGGTAGAAATTTAATTTAATGCCTTTTTTCATAAAAAAAGCATTGTGGAGAATTTACTCCGTTACCTAGTAACACTTTTACAGCAATGGTATGAAGCATAGTAAAAAACAAACAAAAAAAAGAATCTATAAGGAAACTGTAGGAAATGTTGAGGTGGGTCGGATATAAAGCATAAATTTAGAGGAAATGTCATAAAGGTTAGAATGTAACATGAGACAAAGTGATACGATGTTGAAAGATTAAGAAAGAAAACGCAAATAGAACCAACGGCCCATCATGATGACCCAGCTGATTAGTTCTTAACCTTCAAGGAGGGAAGAGAATCCAACCACAATGACAAGGATTCTGATTACTCCATGTTTAAATATTCAACTCGTAATGACACGTTTTATGTGGTCGGAAGACCACACGGAGCTAAGGATCATTAGGGGTTGAAGGTCATGTTACTGGTAGTTACTTCAAAAGTACGCTTAACACACAAGAGGATAATTTACTATAGTGAAGATGTTTGGTGAATAACAGCCTCGAATATTGCCTCACTTTAAATATTTGATTCCAAGCTAAGATTTCCTTTGAATGTACATTCGAGTAAGAATTTTAATCTGTCGTAATGGTCTTCAATTACTTTTATTTCGTTTAATTTTAGATGAAACATCGACCTGTAAATGATGGTCTTGACGCCTACGGGCAACCCCGTATGATAATATGCTGATATTCTGTATAACTGATTTAGAAACCATATGATTTCTATAATGTCATATCGAAAGCAGAGTCATGATGAAGGAAATACATCTTTTCTATGTATCGATCCTGTCCACTACACTATAAGACTCCCAGCACAACGCTGCCCTTCAGTGAAATTAATGTCAGAAATTCTTGGAATCTAATCTCAACATTTATCAGCTACTGGAATACAGCTAATATTGACTTTATAGGTTATGGGTAACTGTGTGATTATGGCATTTCCACAGCTGATAAAATGATTATCATCTTAAGAAAAGCTTGATTAGTATGATGATAAAAGAAATAGTGCAGACCAGTACCGACAAACTCAACCTAGAAAAGATCGATAGTAATATATGATGGAGTTGCATTAACGAAAATTTTACTTTTCTCTCTCTCTCTCTCTCTCTCTCTCTCTCTCTCTCTCTCTCTCTCTCTCTATATATATATATATATATATATAT
>JAYMFT010135566.1:0-12942 GCA_038088735.1 Panulirus argus
AATTGGCACTATACATACATTCCGCCAATCCTCAGACACTTCACCATGATCCATACATATACTAAAAATTCTATCCAACCAATGAACACACAGTCACCCTTTGTCTCGAGACAGCCAGCTGCAATATCATCCACTCCAGCCGCCTTGCCACATTTCATCTTTGGCAAGGCTTTCAACACCTCTTCTCTCTACACCTAGCAAATTTCTATGACACTCACTACGCGTACCTCCCCAACCTAAACAACCTGTCATCATACGCATTCAACAATCATTCACAATACTCGTTCCACCTCTTCCACACCTCACTAGTACCAGTTACAATTTCCCCATTTGCCCCCTTTACTGACGTTCCCATTTGTTCTCTTGTTTTTCTCGCGCTATTAACCCTCTCCCAAAACATCTTATTCTCCCAGAAGTTTACTGATGCTCTCTTACCCCAACTCCCATTTACCCTCTTTTTCAGCCACTGCATCTTCATCTTGACTTCTTGACCTCTTCCAATCATTTGCACCCCATCCCTGTAAATACCGCCCATATACCTCTCTTTGATCTTTCACTAGCAACTTTACTTCGTCATCCCGTCACTCACTACCCATGCTTACCTACCCACCTCCCACTTCACGCATACCACATGCATCTCTCGCACATGCCAGCACTGCTTTCCTAAATACCTCCCATTCCTAACCTAGTTTCGTTTACTCTCACCTTTTGCCATTCTACACTCATTCTCTGCTGGTAGTTCTTCACATAAGTCTCTTTTCCAAGCTCACTCACTTTCAACACTCTCTTCTCACCCATTCTGTTTCCTCTTTTCCGGAAACCTCTACAGATCTTTACCCTCGCCTCCACCGGGTAATGATCAGACACCCTGCTCAGTATGTGCACATCCAGAAGTCTCTCTTTTACACGCCTATCAATTATCATGTAATTCAATAATGCCCGATGACCATCTTTCCTACTCACTTACTTATACTTGTGTATGTCTCTCTTTAAATCAGGTTTTACCAATCACCACCCCTTTCTCAGCACACAATTTCACAAGCTGTTCATATTTTCCATTCATTACCGAATACCCCTGCCCCCCCAGTCTTACCCTTAATTGGCATTCAAATCACCCATCACTAACACCCGTTCCTTTGCTCCTAATCTCGTTAGCTTTTTCCATTTCCCATTTGAATGATGCCAGATGGTTTGGGTCATGACTCATATTTTGGATAGTACGGAGGACTATAGAAAAAGGAGAAAATGTGTAGGGACAAATCCAAGAGGATTGGCTATTATGATGCCTCCTTTTGCACAACTGTAATATGTCATAAGCTTCCTTCTCTCGTTTCTCTCTTTTCATGTCACCTTTTTTCCTTGAAGTTGGGTCAATAAACACCTGATTTATATCTGACGTCTTTATCTTTCGGTGGTTCTTTCATCCAAGATGACCTTTAATTGCCTTTTCGGTCACTATTATGAAAAAAGAATGGTTTGAGCAGGGGTAGGGAATACATTACCCGAGTTGACATTGGCCCGTTGCGTCCGCAGGTCTGGTCGAGAGTTGAGTGCCCATAACCAGAGTTTACGTAGAGCTTTTATGTCCGCAGGTTTTATCAAGGGCTGGGTATACATCCACCACAACCACCTGACGGAGCTGAAGGAGAGCGCGTGGGGGAACCTACTGAACAACGGTGGATACGTCGACGCCTATGGTAAGTTCCTGGCCAGGTTTGGTCCTGTTTAGCGTGTTTCAGAACTTGCACCCGTGTGTGCTCGTCTTTCGTTTCTTCTTCCTAATTGCCAAATGTTATTCTTCCTCTTGGAAACACGCACGGCACACAGCAATTGTTTAACCTTTCTATCTATCGTCCTAATACTTAAACGTCCATTGTGTCCAGAGTTTGTTGATATTTTCTCAGCTCCCATTCCCTTAGGCGTCCTAATTCTCACAACATCCTTACGGTTTTCTGAAGACCAGATCCACTAGTGACGTCCGTACGTGTTTCACTAACTCCAGTTTATCCTTTATAAGAGATTTAGTTCTGAAAGCTTTTGACATGGTGTGACACTGGGTTCTGATCACCAAGTTTCCTAGTCTGCATTTCCTCTCGGTAACTCTGTACTTATATACATCTCTTCTCTCATCGGTTTATATCAGCATTTCCGTGTTTGTGGACAGATCTTCTCCCTAGATCCGCATCAACAGAAGTGTCCCTCAGGGATCTGTCTTGTCTTCCATACTCTTCCTCCTATTTACTGATGATTTCCTTGCTTTAATGCATAACTTGCTTCACTCATACGCTGACGACACACAACATCCCTCCACTTCTTTGAAATCCTCACCCCCATTCCTCCCATCTCGTCAAATCTGCCTCAATAAAATCAAATCTGGATATGATTTTCCAGTGTAGTAAACGTATGCTTCATGAGTTTAATGCTTTCGAAATTTAATTTCTTTGGATCTCTCTTACTAGAATTCTTCGCAACTTTCATATTTCCTCTGACGTCTCTACAGCTCTAATACTCACTACAGTTGATATATTTAGTGACATCATAAAATCTAATTTGACAAGGAAACTCTACAATTCCACAGACAGCTTAGAATGTCTCCAGGGAGACTGGGAGTCCTGTCCATAATCGAAAATTCATCATTTCTGCAGAATAGTTGATTTGATTATACAACGCATTACTTGGACCTTGTATGGAGTGCCGCTGTTACATGTTGGGTGGATTTAGCTTTACACGGTTACTAGGCAGTCGAGTCTGCAGTAATGCAGTTTATTACGTCTAACCTCACAGCGTCACCCACTGGTGGTTGGTTCTCTATCCTTCTTCTCTAAATATTTCCTTGGTTTCTGGTTCCGAAAGCTCGCAGCTTACGTGCCTCCGCAATTATCTAGTAAGAATCTTCTCCGGGGGTAATGATAGCATATCAAAAGCAGTCTCTCCTTGGTTGTTGTCTGATAATTCTCTTGCTCTCCAGATAATCCCCTTCACTGCGGCTGTGACATAGCCTGGCTCGTCCGAAACTCGACCCTCATGAGTGAAGTTGACACTTACACCACTTGTGCTAACGGCGTCCCCCTGAGTGCGCTCGATCCTGCTGATTACCAGGACTGTTGATGGGGATGATCACCGCTGAATGCCTCGACCCCTCCTACTGATGAGCTTCACTAACCCTATTGGCCACTGATGAACTCCACTATCCTTGCCCACAACTGATGAACTCCATGACCCCCTATCAACCACTGCCGAACGCCACGAACTATGGAACATCAAAACTCCCGCTGGTCACTATTACTCAACACAACAAACATTCGACCAGTGTTGATAACCAGTGTGAAACACCAGGAATACTGTTAACCAATAGCACTGACCATTACTTCACGCCTGGAATACTGATGAACAGTGATGACCCACGTATGATTGGCCAAGATGGCTAAGTGTGGGTCATCATAAGAGTATATATTGATTACAGTTATGTATGTTTAGAGGGATGACTGTACACTGAGTGGGTATCAGCTGTTACCTCCTCTTTGTCATTAACTATCCTGCATTCCTTGTTGCTCTCACATCGCCTGTGTCTTCAGCCTGTCTGTTCCGGTCGTCCGCCGGTGAAGAGGTGGTGGAAGCTCAGGACATCAAGGAAGTCAAGAGACGGTATGACAGAGAAGAGAGATTGAATGAGAGGCTCATGAGTATGGAACTTCTCCGTGTGCACGGTGTGTGTGTGTGCGTGTGTGTGTGGTGTGTGTGTGTGTATGTGTGTCATGAGCAATAAGGTCATGCGATAAATGAAAAGGAAAACTTGGATTTCAGTTCCATTTACATCTTAATTGATTTGTTCACCTGGTTAATGAGATAAATGGTATCTGAATAAACAGTATTGACGTATTCCAACAAGCCTTGTGTATCACTTACTCCCTATCTTGACATGCTAAGTATGGCTTTACCAGTTAAACATACAACAGACTCTGGCAAGCTGATTTTGATACGTAAACCATAGTGTGGTGCATTATCAATAAGCGGGTGAATTATAGTTGAATTATAAACGCTTAAACATATTTCTCCATGAGAAAACTGGATGTAGATGTGCCTTCAGATTTCAGTGTGCTAAAATGCAGTGCCTAAAACATTATGAGAGAAAACCGAGAAGAAATGAGCAAGTAGTAAGAGAGAATGATACCGATTGTAATACTCATTCATAAGCCAGGACGGACCAGCCTGGGATGGGGCCTGCACTGTTTCGAATCGTGGGCAATGCAGTCGGCCCATAGATAATGCCAACTGCTCATCATCCCTTCGGGTCTCGTCGATAAATGGGTATCTAGGTCAATGCTGGTGTGTAATTCCCCATCTGTACTATACAAGGAGGGAACTTTAAACTCATTGGACCCCAGTCTCCAACATAATTCCTATTATACAGTTTTGAATTTCTGTATGCTGTCTGCTTTAACAAAATCTTCATCTGAAATGATAATCAAGGTACAAAATCAAAATAACGATGAATTACCATGGTAAATGTGTTTATATTCCAGAGTTGTATTACAGTTTTCTGAGACAGTATAAATTATCTTTGTTCCTGTTATTTTTGTACGCAAGCTGGGTGCAGTGGCTGACATCTTGACATCCATCAGCCGGCTACCTTTGACTCCTTTCTTCTCTCTCTCTCTTCTTCTCTCTCTTCTGTGTCCTCACTTTACCCAAACTGGTTCGTTTTCCCAAGGCTGAAGAGACATCTTCGGAATGAGATCTCCAACTTTACAAAGAGCACGCATGTTCCTGTCGGGGATTTCAGGTAGTCATTAAGATCAGGGAGAATATTGAAATCTCATGTTACTGCATCATAATTTAAGTATTTTTTTTTTCTCTACAATGCTCTGAATTCAGAAATATTTCTAACTTCGAAAGAAGTTCGAAGTCTCATTACCCTGAGAAGTTGGCTCAGAGTGTGGAGTGACAGATTGATTTGGTTAGCGAATCCTATCCTTAGCAAGAAGTAGTATAGGTATTGAGAAGCATGTTAGTAATGCATATATATAGTCTATGGGTATAAAGCTGTATTTGCATTAGCAAACATGTCCATGATGGTGTTTTCAAATCTTTAAACGAAAACCTCCTTCTTACAAGAGGTTACTTTAAGGAAAAGGAGAAGAGAATACTTCTTCGTGTGTGTGTGTGTGTGTGTGTGTGTGTGTGTGTGAGAAAACCAAGCCTAATCATCCCTTACACCTTTGGCAGAATAACCTCGAAGAGAGCTGAACCCGTAACACCTTACGTTTGGAGTTAAGAAGTCTCTCATGTCTCTTAACCTAAATCTTTCACAAACAAATTCCATTTTCGTCTAAGTACCGGTGTTTAAGTACCATCTTCTTCCGTGTGACTATTCTTTCATCTTTCTGTTCAAGAGACAGTACTACAGAGAAGATATAAAGCTTTGAGGTCTGTTGATCTTTCCCTTCCCACATAGGAGTCTGGGTAAACAACCGCAGGTTTCGTTCCCTACTTTACTCTCTTCCCTTTTATCTTTATGACCTTGCAGTCGACCACTTTCCTTCATTCGTGGGTATCTGGCGTTACAGTGGTAACTCCAGACCTTCCCAGGGTAGCCAGTCATGCTACACTTAGCGAGTAGGAATCCAGTGGTGACTCATGGGGCCATATATAGCACCGTCAGGACGGAAAAGTAAAGGAAAGGCAGAGCGACAAAAGTTGTTAGAGATGCCCTTAGCAAAAGACCAGAAAGACCTATCAGTGGATGACGGGGAGAGGTTATCGCACTTCCTTTGAATAAAAGAACGCTTCGCTTCACGGATAGCGTGCTTGCAGCGATTACGGGCAGTAATAAAAGTTAGATGGGAGCCGGAGGTAGGAGAGTTTTCCAAGCCCGATATGTCTAGTCTCTTCTCTGAATGGCTCCAGAACAGGAACGGTTGAACCATGGATTGGATGAAGATGTAGTATTGGAGGAAGAGGGGATAGATGCTTCCAATCCCGCAACAATAACCTCTGTTATGCGTTTGGCGAAGACAAAAGCATCACCACATAAGGGACAGTAATTTACCGTAGGAAAGCCAGAAAAGAGGTAACGTAAGTTATTCCTTCAGCTTTGTTCAGGTGCCAGTACTTACGCTAAGAACGGTCTGCTGGATGGGGAGGTGCTGTTAAAATAGATACATTCATGAGAGTGTGATCAGATGAACCAATTAGGGGCGAGATTGTGTATTTACAGCGATATGGACTAAAGGTAAAAAACAAATCCAGAATATTAGGAGAGTGGTCATAGCCGTCATGTATATGAGTAGGGTGGGAGATAATTTGCTCTAAATCATTGAGAATAGAGAACGTGAGGGCTTCAATCCCTTCACCACCCGTATGGGAGAAATTCAACCATTCCTTGTGGTGAACGTTGAAATCCCCAAGGTAGAGGATCTCGGCTTGCCGGTGAGAGAATGTCACAGTCTCATTGCAGGAGTTTAGGTAGTCGAAGAAGGATATAAGATCTGTAGAATTAGGAGAGCAATAGGCAACACACAGGACAAGTGTGGTAGAAGGGGGATAGACTTTGAGTCACATAACATCAAAGTTTGGGGACTCAAGGTCCTTGGGGCGTTCAACAGGTGTGTTTATGTTGGAATAAGCACAAACACCACCTTTGAATCGGAATCGTGAGTGGAGATTATGGTTAGATAAGAAAAAGGGACTGGTGAGAACATCATTAGACACCTGTGTCTCAGACAGAAGTAAGATATTAGGAGAGGTACTAAACACATGGTGTTCAACTAAGGAGAGGCTATTAGAGAGACCACGAATGTTGGTATAGTGAATATAAAAAAGGAAGGTCTCACAGAAAGGGAAAGGTTGTGGGAGGAGCCGGTACTACTAATGCCAAAGCCCTCCCTCTCATTGGCAACAGAGTCAGGCAGAAACTCGGAGATTTTTAGCACCCCATGGTACCGGGGACTAGGGGCCATAGATATGACGAACACTGCCATGATGATGCTTATAAATGTTTGAGCGGACGGGCACTGGCAAGAGTACTTATATGAAAAAAGTAATGATTACAGGCAAGGTATGATTAGGTATCACATTAGCATTAAAAACACTAAGAAAAGATAATTTGACTGGAGAATAAACAATCTGACGGAGACTGAAGCTCTGGTTTGTGGAAAAGTGGCCAATGTTCAAGTGATTTAAAAACATGTGTTTCAAGATCGCTACTGTAATGTAATTACATTGCCTCAAAAATAATGTAATTATAGTTGTCCTAACAAGTAATTACAGTTGTTCTGAAATGTAATTACAGCTGTCCTAAAAAGCAATTATAGTTTACCTAAAGAAGTAATTACAGTTGGCCTAAAAAAGTTACACGTTGTCCTACAAGAAGTAATTACAGTCAGAGAGTCTTTCATACTTACGCAAGGTGAGCTTGAACGAAGGCAAGAGGCTGCATCATCTCCAGGTCATCGGAGTTGTCACACATTATCCTGCTCAAGCTAGTCTTCCTGATCTGCTCCAACTGGGCCTCTGAGAAGGACGACTCCAGCCCACCATTCTCATAATAGAACCTGTCACCCAGCTGTCCAGACAAAGAGGTTATTCAGATTTCAGCAATACTTGGAAAGAGAGGCGGGAATTAATGACACAAATCCGACTCCTAGAAGGCAAACTAACTCAAGTGAGGTAAAGCTGGAAATAGAATACGTTACTTGGTTTTATGCGTGGGTTACAGTCAACACACGAAAGGAATTGATCTTTGTTATAGCTTGGGGAGGTCCGAGAGGTCATACTAACCAGCAAATCTCTTTAGATTTAGCGCCATAAAATGCCATTTTTATTCCGAATTCTTGCGAGTGAAATAATCAGTATTTTGCGCTATGATCAGACTCCAGTGCCAATGTAGCATACAGCAGGCGCTTCTGAAAGCTAATGAAGCATCACAAGACTGGCGGGGATAAAAATCTCCTTAGTGTTTAGCTCGTTTAGTCGTGAGATGAACCTCAGTTTCGTCAGACTCACGGAAGCTCCAAGGGTGTTGACATGGTTGGATATGACGAACATCAAACGATAGGGGGAGACGTATATGACTCGTTACACGTCTGTGCATAAGATAATTTATAGTAGCACTGAGCTCGAACTGACACACCTCATGTGCTCTTCAAGCTATGCATTTCTTGTTTAATCTAAAGGAAATCGACGGACAATGGGATAGTGTTAATTTTCTAGCCATTGTCTTTTTCCTCTGGCCACACACACACACACACACATACACACTATAGTCCCATCTAGCAACCTGTCGTAGGTTTCAAACGCAATCTTTGCAACCATTTGTTTATCATTACGTTCTCTTGTCATATGGCGTAAACAGCTGATGAAAAAGCCTGATCTAAATGGCTCCCAGAATACTACTAAGATTCCTCTGTAAATCTCAAGAAGCATTATCCTTTGTATTCCGTATGAAACAAGAGGAACATTACGTATAACTTTGTTAGCATGAATGTGCGAAAGTGTATTGACTCGTGCAAAAAATGAAAAAAAAAAAAGAAATATGAATACAGAAACAGTTCATTACGAAGTCAGAGCCAAGTTATGTATACGTACCCTGAGACGCGCGAACTGGTCTCCCACAATACAAAGGAAGGTGTATCCGAGAAGGGACCCCACTGTTGGAGTCTCTGCTATACCGCCGATGAACAGGTCGATATCGTCCACATGTTTGTACAGTGTCCTTAGCTGGTTGATGACCTGCGGGCAGAGAGAGGGCATGTCACAATGGGCCTGTAATGTAATAATCTGGTTGATTACCTTATGGGGAAAGAAGACATGTTACTAGGCACCTATAATGTAATTATCTGGTTGATTACCTTGGGGGCAAGAGAACTCCTCGCCAGACGTCTATAACGTACAAATCTTCCGTAGATGTTTACTCGACCCAAGTTATCGAAGCATCAAAACCGAAGGTGTCGAGTCATTCAGCGGTGCCTCTCAGGGTTGGATCTCAGTTGAGTCATCGTGTCCATAAGCTGGCAGTGTGGTATGCTAAAAGAACAGGTCCAGGAAACTACAAGCACGCGGCGGAAACCCGCTCATTAACGACGTCAGGAAGATGAAGTCCCCCGTCGAATAAAGTATGAAACCCTTGCATTACCACTAAATGTCCAAGCCAGTGATTCGTGCTCTACTGTGACAATCCTCTGCCCAGCCAGACAGGCAGCCCTTGCAAGCCAGCGGTAAATCCAGAGTGAATTAGGGTTTTGCCTGACACAAGTAAGGTCCTCAATTTCAACACATGCTCCCTAGGCCAATATGACACACTGGCAAATTAGTGATTATTTCTCCGCCATTCGACAAAATGAATGTGCATCATCAAATGAGATGTTATCCCAGAGTTTTAACCTATGGAGCAGAAAAAGTGTCCGATGCAGTGCATTGAATAAGGCTCAAGATTTTCGAAGATACACACTCTCACAGGAGAGTTTATAATTTGGATATAATCTGTAAGGCTGAGGCTTAAAGATACACTATTAGACGTTACTTTGAACTACTTTTAGGCATGAGTACCAGCATTCACAATGACTAAAAAATGATAATTTGGTCCCATATTTTACTATGCTGAAAGCTTACACGACGCCGAGTCTCAGCAAGCGGCAGCTCTCCACGCTAATGCTGACTGACACCCAGCACGGATGTGAGACGAAGCGTGAATATCTGGCCTGTGTCCAGTTTCTTGGGAGTAAACTCAGACCAGTTAGGATACCTTGGCGGAAGCAAGCTTATCTCGTTAAGAGGAACGGATGGACAAACAGGATGTATTGCGCATCGCGATACCATAACATACTAGTTGGTTTAACAAAATGATTCGAAATGCTAAGATCAAAAAGAAAAACAAAGAAACTCTTTCCTAGGGGCCTTCACGTGGTTTTGGTGGTCAAAGGAGCCTGGTCTCCCAAAATTCGCACTGTGGGTAGAAAATCCTGCTGAGGATCATAGTTTACATCAGCTAAATTTTGTTCTGGGGTCTTACACAGTGCTGATGAACAATGAGGAATCTTTCTTAAGTCCCCGAAGTACGAGGGTACGACCATTAAGCACGAGGGCGTGGTCGTTTGACCCGGCCGACCCCTTTCAGGGCTGGATCATGGACTAGGCTATCATACTGGAATGGTTGCACCGTCGTGGCCAAGGGTCGCACTGTCGTCACGCTGGTCTGCCAGAGTCATCTGAAACACTCGGCTTAGAAACCTCCATATCCTCGGCTGCGTTACTCAGCCATCTCTGTCACTTTAGGAGCCAGGATGGCAAGATGACCGAACACTGTTATGGAATTCCTCCCCAAGAAAAGGAATATTCACTTTTAGCGCACCAGGACCAGGGGCAAGTGTCGTGGCCATCTCTTAAAGCCAGCAGCTTTTTCTTTCTCCACTGCTAAGTACTCTGACTCGCCAGGAACCTCCCTAATCACCTGTTGCCTTCTGAACTATCTATTTTGAAACCAGATTTGGATTTTTCTTTTTTTTTTTACAGTTCCTGTAAGCCTCGAGTCTGATTTATTGTAAACTTTTTTTACGTTTTAGCTATTCCTTCCCGTTCTTCCTAATGCTGATGTATGTCATGTTGTAGGCATGTCTTCCTAAAGGCATTGTAAACATTTCCCCTCCACTGAAAGTGGCAAAACCCTTGTTCTCGTAAACATTTCCCCTCCACTGAAAGTGGCAAAACCCTTGTTCTCTGGAACTTAAAAGATTCTCTTTTTTCTTTAAAAGACTCGTGCAAACTAATCCACGACTTGTAGAACTACTTAAGGAATTTACTGCAGCCTGACCACGTACTTCAGACGACAGGAATGGCTTTTGTGAGATGATGACTAGACTCGATCACCTTTCGTCAACCTCAGTCTCAATTCAGTACAGCACAGGGCAAGACGGGCGGTCCACCCTGATCGTCTTGTATCTCTGTGTCTCTGTTAAATAAACTGTCGTTGGCAGGAATTCTTGTGGAAGGAGTTTAAAGTAACACATAACAATCACTTACATCAAGCAGGAAGAGAAAGCAAGCAAACTGTCGCACCACCTTAGAATGTTGTGCAACGATTACTTTCGATCTTTGTTCCTCTCGTTCTAATAATAGAAAACGGATGGATAATTACGGCCGTGTCCATGACATCCCTCAGGTCCTCAAATGACTGGGCGTAGGGGAGGTTGCAGATCTTGCGCCACTTGTTGTAGCCCGGAATGCCATGGTCTCGTCCTCGCTGGATGTTGAGGGCCACGAGATCCATCCCGAATCTATTCTTACCAGCAAACAGATGATTGGTCAGCTGAGGAAGGGAAATAGACTTTAGTGTCAACAAAACAACTGAGGATATATGTATTATAGGGAAACACTTCCAAAAACTTGGTTAACCAGTGGATGTTAGGACTGCATGGGCCTTTGGGGGTGCGGCCTCCAACAGCTTGATCGACCAACGAACCAACCTAGTGGCCTGGGCCAGCCC
The DNA here is from genome assembly GCA_038088735.1 of Panulirus argus. Classification (NCBI taxonomy): domain Eukaryota; kingdom Metazoa; phylum Arthropoda; class Malacostraca; order Decapoda; family Palinuridae; genus Panulirus; species Panulirus argus. The sequence continues at coordinate 11,480 of JAYMFT010135566.1, forward strand.
GGTCTGTGGGCGTAGCAGACTCTCGAAGACTTCAGGTAAACTCCGGGCATGTGGGGCAGATGTGTGTAAGTGCACAGGGCAGGTGTTTGTGTGTTGATGTGCGGTGAAGGTGTGCATACGTCTTTACAGGTATGTGGGGGGGGATTTGTCTTTATTGTATTGGGCAGATATGCGAAGATGGTTACCAGTGGCTTACCCATGGCAACGAAAGGATCGAGGTAGAAAAATGCGAGTGCGAATGGCAGACAAGCTATCAGAGTACTGCTGCAGTTGCTAACTCGTTCCTGTGGGAGAGGAAAGTAAAGAAGCATAACATAGCCAGGATTCATAAGTTAAAAGAGACAATCTTCCAGCAGTTAATGCGGCTAGGTTGTAGGAATTAGGAGGTACAGAAGAAGAATAGGACGTGGATAATGAGGCAGACATTCTATGGGTATATGGGGAAAAGGTCTTTAAAATTCAACCTGAGGAAGGTACAGGGTACATAGAAATACAAAGGAATTCAAACACCTACAGATTATTAAGTCCTAACGAGGCTGTTTGCTATAGTGGAAGAGAACAAAATGTCGTGGATTAGTTTGATAAGAGCAGAGAGACATACAGATTTTTTGAAGGTGAAGACAATGTCAGTCATGGAGATGAAGGGAAATATCTTTCAAGTCTATGTTTAAACTTATTTATGGGACTGCTTTTAACTGCCTTAACTGATAAACCATCCCATATGACAACATTGCTGTTGCAGAAAAGCTAGATGTTTAAGGATGGAACATATTTAGTTATAGGTGGATGAACTGTAGGGTAATCATGTGGCCAGGAAACTATCTTTGAAGAACCAGTGTCCTAGAGGAAAAAAATAACGCTCTCATTCTTTTTTCCCAGGAGTCAGGGTATATCATCTTGCTCGGGCAATGACTTTAACAATTACTGGAGTTTTATAACTTACTACGGACGGCTCACATGTTATGGTGGAGCACTGCCTTGACCATCAGGTAATACAGCATTGTGGAGGGAAATCCGCGGGTCGGTTGGCTGGAGGCTTACAACAACACCATTTAAAAACAGAGACCTACCCAATAACTTTGTTGTAGCATTGCTCTCGTAATGCATGTACCGAACCAGTGTCATTGGCTCCCCTACCTCCTCAGTGAAGAATCGGTCAAACTTCTGGCTGGCCTGGATAGACAGCCCACGCAGCAGAGAGTCCAGGCCATCGTTCCGGTACAAGTAGAAGGGAGAGAACTGGTTCTTACTCAGCCGCAGACTGTCTTGCTCTATCCCAAATTTGCTGTAGGTTCTGTGATCAATATACAGGACTTTAGTCATTCAAGTTTGGGGGAATGCTTGAGTTTTTTCATATATATATATATATATATATATATATATATATACTCATGTCTTTCCCAATAACTATGACCTGGCTCATTTCAAAAGACATGTTTTTCATTTTCTCAAAAATTTGTAAA